>JAULBR010093582.1:0-10294 GCA_032355825.1 Melanodrymia aurantiaca
ATTGAGAAACAATGATATTTATGAACTGTCTCAAAAGTCACTTTAGTCGGTGCTATTGTTGGCGGCGTCCTGATTTAGTTTCCGGACGATATCATTAAAGGATTCATCCCTTGCAATCTTCTTTATTAATGTTATCAGGAGATTTCTTACACACGTCCTCTGCTCAACTTCGATATCTATCAGGTTTAATGACGCCGCAGTGATCTGATTGGATGTATACTTTACTCTATACTTCACTTTGTGTGTTGTCTGTTATACTTCTCTCCTGCCTTGCGTTCAATAGAGCTAGGGTTCTACTATCGAGACAAACACGTTTTGTAACCGATGTTTGCATCCAATAACCGCTGATTAATAATCAATGTGTTCCAGTAATGTCGTTAAACAAGCTAACCTTTTGTTTATCTTTATCTATACTTCACGTTTTATGTTTTCTATACGTCTCACGTGGTGCTGATATAATCTTGTTATATTTCAATATCGGTTATCAACACAGCTTTGTCGAAATAACGCTTGGATTAGATCTTACAACTATTTGCATTACAACCTAGACATCATTCCTCGTTTATCGACATTGTGGAAAAAACCCACAGTGATAAAGTCCACTCAATGAACCAGTCTCTATAGACGTCAAGTCATCCGTGATCTTTGCTTCAGTCCTACTAAATACATTTAGCTGCATTCCTGCGAACACACGGTAAACCTGTCACGTCTTTACGTAAAAAAATATAAGTTACCTTATCCTTTGTTCCATATGCCACCGGTCTCGGTGGTGCAATGGTTAATATAACGCATCGAGCTCAATCAAGACTGGTAGGTGCGAATCCTATTCGTGGCATATGGGCTTTTTAATCCCAGTACCGACTCGAGCCCATGGCGAGTGTTCCGCAAATAAGATCTGCTACCGGCTTAAGCCCTGCAGTATTATATGATTTAAAATGTACTTTAAATACTGGAACTATATTGTTAGCTATTTGCATGCATATAAGCCTCCTGTTAACCATCTTGACATTAATTTTATGTATTATATTTTATGTATATTGTCCTCTTATGCCGTTGATCAACGGCCAGAGTGTAAATAAATATTGTATTGTATTGTATTGTATTGTATTGTATTGTATTGTATTGTATTGTATTGTATTGTATTGTATGGTAGCCGTACTTCCACTGACACCGACCTCAAGGTGACGCGCATGAACATACTAGAAATTAAAAAAACACATACATGTACGTGTTTAAATTATCTTGCGCTTATATCTCTTCGTATATTTAATATTATACATTTTCTCTTCCTTGTTATGCATAATACAGTAGTACAGTGAAACCCCCCTAAACCGAACACACTTGGGATCGAGTAAAATATTCGGTTTAGAGGGGTGTTCGGTTTTCTGCACATGAGGCTGTTTGGGACTTTGAAATACGTTCGGTTTAGAGGGAATTTCCATGTATTGAGTGTCCGGTTTAGAGGGGTATATGTAAATGAAGAAACGCTTATATGCTCAAGTGGAATTAGAACCAACTCCGCCGATCCACATGGTATACTTGGCAGTCCAACATCATGACTGCTTTGACAAACCAGTCGTTCTTAACCAAGAACGCAGGTTTAGCCGTGTTTATGATGTGTACAGGTAAGAATGATTAAAGGTTTGGAACGTACGCCCTTAATACTATACGGTATTCTTCGATTATCGTGTTAGTTGTTTATGTCCGTCATCTTTTGTGTAACACGTTTGTTATAATTAATCTACATATTTTACATTTCAGTTTGCAAGACGTGTATTTTGAGATACCTAGAAACCAGTAACTACTGCCCAATATGCGAGGTGCTAATACACAAGAAGAGGCCGTGGCAAAATATACGGTAATAAGAACTTTGTTATATAAATAGAAATAGGTAGTTTATGATAAATTATTAATCGCAATAAATCTTAGCGAAATGGAATCTTTTCCGTACTCCAGCTTTATAAACACTTATAATGTTGTAGATAGTCTGCTATACATCAATCATTTCTAAAAATAATCTTGCGATTTATAATAGACCTTAAAAGCATACTGTCAGTTGACCAAATCGCAATAACAAGTTATTAACTATATACAATGTATACTTATAAACATATTATTCTCAAAATCCAATTTATCGTCATAATTTGTTTGTGGGACGGATTTTTCCTTGAGGAAATTATTCGTAAGCTCAAAATATATAACATAAATTATTGACAACGTATGGGATATGGGAAGTATAGCGCCTGTATTATCAAATCAAGCGTATGGCGATTTCATGATCCAACTGCTATGACAGTATGCCTTTAACCATGCAGTATCAGGAATACGTATTAAATTAACCGGGTTTATCATAATTTATGAACGACCCTTTGATGTCGGAAATAGAACTATAAACACCCGTGTATAGTATACACAATATATGACATTAACACTCATACTACTTGGACTACAATATATCACTTTTATGACACGTGTATGTATACGTCACATCCTTAGTAATGTAAATAATTATAAAAAACCTAAAGGTTATCAAATTACTGCCGTAAACACAAGTCATAAATTATTATATAATAGCTCTCTGCTATATCTATATTATACAGAATAACCATAAATTTATCCGATCAGCAAGTCTAAACATCCGACGACAGGCTTCTATTTTTGAAGCACATATATTTCACTCTCAACATGCATATATGTATATGACTTCCTCGTGTGTGTTAGTAATAGCAATTTGTGAAGCATTTACTTCCTTCAATATAGTTTTTAGACTCGCTCGTTATTGATAGCTCGCGACAAATGTAAATTATATTACTCTGGAAATAGGCATGCTATTAAAGGCGCACTTCCGAATTGTAAGGCTTTTACAATCCTACGTGCGCATCTAATGATATTTATTATATAACACGTTTGCGGCTGTTAATAGAACTTTTCTATTATTAAAATTAACATTTACTAACATCATATTATTGCCTACAATATCAATATACATGTATTTATATCATATTATGTGTTTCTGATCATCCAAATACATGTTTAACCGTTATTTTTTAATATAGCTTAATGTGCCCTTTTGTCTTAAATAATTTGCATTGTACTAAATTATTGTAGATAAAAGTCCAAAGACTATGTTAAGCTACTACAAACGCATTGAATATACATACATGTATATTGATATTGTAAGCAATAAGATGTATAAGTACACCCGTACATCTACATTATTTTTTATAAATAAAATAAGTTCTATATGAGCCACAAATATGTTACAAATAGTATATGCGTATACCTACGGTGGCAACCGTATTAAAACTCGGGAGTGTGCCTTTAAATACATGTAGTAGCTTGTTTTATATCCTCTATAAACGCAATATGTGTGTCCTCAATTACACTTCTTTTTTACCTTGCAGACCAGACCACGTGCTTCAGAATGTGGTTTATAAAGTGGTGCCCGGCCTTTTTAAAAGTGAGTAACCAAGAGTTATATAGTGTGACACACAATAGATAATTTCTATGCAAAATAGAACTGGCAAACATTAGTCAATCGTTTTTTCTCTCTCTCTTTTCTCGCATAGTCAAACCTCCAATTGAAAAGATAATTGGAATAAAACGGGGTGTATTCTATTGCAAAAAAGTATCGTCTCGAAAAATCGTTTACTGCTCTGCTCAATCAGGAGCGGGGTGTTGTCCAGCGGTAAAACATCTGCCTGCAGATCGATAGGTCGAAGGATCGATCCTCCTCCAGGGACCCTTTGAGTTATGTCCCATACCAACCAGTGAGCCACGATTGGTCTATCAAAGGCCGTCGTATGTGCTGTCCTTTTTGTGGGAGAGTGCATATAAAATATCTCTTTCTGTTTAGTATAATAAACAGGCCGTTTCCTCTCTTACATATATACACTTAATTTCTGTCCTTGGTGGGTAGACGAGGTAGCTTGGCTGCATGTCCAGGACAGACGTGCTTCAACCTCAATTGAATATAAACTTGTAAATAAGTTACAGCTAACTAACACTAATAGAGTTATATAATTTATATCACTGGAAAGAACACAAAATATTACCTTTAAAGCACAGAATATTGATAGATCTATAGATTTATATATTCCGTGCAATAGTTGAATATAATGTACATGTAATGTGCTGAAACTTAGAATTACGTACTTGTAAATTAGCTTGTTTTTTTAATCATATTGTTACTGATGTTTTACGTTTTTTAACAGACGAAATGAAAAGAAGGAGAGAATTCTACGACAATCGGCCTTGCACTGGTAAATATAATTAAATATTGTCGATATCGGATCAAAACGGGGAATGCATTTTAAATTCGGACAGTTAATAAAATTGATTTACGAACCGGATTTTTAATGGTGCGTTTTTTTATTATTTATATTAACATTTACTTACATCTTATTGCTTTCAAAGGCAGAATTACACATTAACCTATTGTAACCATTTGGATGACAAGAAACACATAAGATATACATATATTGATATTGTAAACAATAAGAAGTAAATAAATTTTAATTTTAATAATAAAAAGCTAGAAGTGGGGAATTTCATGGTATTTGTCACGTCCGTCCCAATTGTTTTTCATCATTTTGGTTAGTTAAAACAAAACCCTGTTAGATAATTCAACTGTTAGGAATTTCAATTTGCAATACCAAAAAGTTAATGAAATCTGATAATATTTGCATTTATTTGCATAACAAAGAGAAACGATCGTGACGGACGTGACAAATACATGTACCATGAAATGCCCCAAATATGTTACAAATAGCATTCGCTTTGCTAGCACGGTGGCATTCGTCTTAAAACTATAGCATTGTAGCTTTAATAGCGTGGTCTTTTTACTGTTGCTGACAACACCATGTGGCCTCGAGGTACTATAGAGAACAACAGTTGACGTGTATACTGTTTGATTACAGGGTCTTGCGAGTCTGCGCCTGGCACTACAAACCGTGTAATCTACTCTCCAGATGAAGAATTCAGTCTGTCTCTGCAGTTTTCATCCAGGTAAGTGGCAGCGTCGTGCAGTTGGATTGTGGCATTACAAATATTGATTCTTCAGCCACAAATCTCTTCTCGTGTATAATCAATCCGGCCCGAGGTAGTATTGACAACTTCAAGCTATCTTTAACCTTTTTTTTGCTTCATGAATCATTATGAATTGATAACCAATGAAAAAAGTATGAACAACAGAGGCAGGTTCTTTGTAATTATCTGCAACATGTACAACCAATTAATTCCTCTGATGTAAATAGTATTAATAAGAAATGCTCTATTAGCCAGAAATATGTTACAAATTACATAAGACGCGCACCTATACGGTGCACCATGGTAGCCTACTCGGGACTGTTGAAGTTGCAATAAATACGAAATTTAGCAAGATTATTGATCAGCCGTAACGAACGTATACATGTTGTTTGCAATCTTTTTACAAGTTGTCAAATTTCTAAAATACGACCGTGAAAGAATGTTTGCTTACCGAAGAAAACAAAAAGATCGTGATCAATTTGTTTCAAGCATTATTGGTGTTAAATGTGGTCGTAATTATAGAACAAATACGGTATTGGGAAACAAAATTGCCCACCCACTCTTATGAATTTCAAAATTTCCCCATCAAAATTTCCCCATCTGTTTCTACAGGTCCGTCACTTTGAATACATTCTGGATCGGCGTCTGGTACTAAATCAGAATTACTTCAAATACATAAGACGCGCACGTAAAGTGGTTCGCGTCTTAAAAGTCAGGACGGTCCCTTTAAGTTGAAATAAATACGAAATTAAACAAGATTATTGAAAGAATGTTTGCTTACCGAAGAAAACAAAAATATCGTGATAATTTTTTTCAAGCGTTATTGGTGTTAAATCTGGTCGTAATTATAGAACAAATACGATATTCTATTTTCATTTCACTTGTTTTTTTTATTATTTCAGTGGAAATCCCGAAGATTCTCAATCAGACCAAGTAAAGGTGAGTTTAATTCCCGTATAGTCTGTAGCAATCTCTAGTGTGACGCACGTCTGCTGTTTGGCGGTCTTTTCTGGGAATCACATTGCCAAATGTCTAAGCTAGCTTTCCTGTTTGGTATCTGTAACATTCTGCCATAAAGTCAACATAAGTGGGGAAAATCTTCCATTTTTTATGGACGTAAAGTATACAGAGATTAAATGGTTTAATTCACTACATGTTGCTGTTAAATTGATTGTTTTCTTGAAATTCTTGGCCGATACATTTTTATAGCTTAATTTATATTTTGTAGCACATAGAACGCAGGTACCTGAAATGTCCAGCAAACATCACAGTATCTCATCTGAAGAAGTTCATCCGTCTCAAGTATTCACTGCCACCTCACATCAAGGTTAGTGTCAAGAGACCAGCCTTGGGTTGTCAAGTTACAAACATGATGTGTTAAATTAAAGTTACCCCCCCCCCCCCCCCACCCCCGGATCTCCTATATAACAACCACCTTACATAACACATACTGAAATAGCCATCTATGAATGTCACTTTAAATGTATAAATGCATGCTTGTCCTGGCATAGTGGTTAATGCTTCAAGCTTAAGGCTGGTCAGTGCTGGGTTCGAATCCCAATCGAGGAATGGAATTATTTTTTTATCACAGTACTGTGTATTAGCAATCCAGGTTCCAGTTGTAGACTGGGAAATTTTACGTAATATAATGACATTTAGACATTTCTGTTGTTATTCGTATGCAATTACGTAGACGAACAAGGACAGTAGTTTCGCTTCTATTTATATGTAAATTCATTTTTTTTTTGTGGCTGGCTACATGACTTCGCCACGTGATACCGATTTCCCCGCTAAAATGGTGAGCGGTTGTCTTTAATATTACGCAATCAACACTTCCGTCAGTGGATTCTTACGGCGCACCCGTCGGGGAAAAAATGTACCATATTAGCGAATTAAAGATTGTTATTCGTTTCAGATTGATCTTCTCTACACCGACGAGCCTCTGCGAGATCACTATAGCCTGATAGACGTCGCCTACATCTATTCCTGGAGACGGGTATGATTCCAACAACTTATATATACCAATTCCTATGCCGAATTGTCTGATCACTTGTAGAATGCTTTCACTCAAACAGTAAAGTGTAGGATTGGTCCGCACGTGCTTGTGGTGGGGGAGGTATCAGGAACGACTCTCCTCAGCGAAGACAAACCACATTGCCATCTCCAAAACCCTAGAGCAAGTTTATCAAATTATGAGCAAACTGTATGTAAAAGAACTCTTTTTCATAATACGTAAATAGTAGTGAGTTCCCTGTGTATACCCATATTTCCAAATTACCTGATGCTTACCTGATTAATTAATCAAGTGCTAAATTATGTCTGTAAACACTGTGTCTGTAAACACTGTGTTGTGTTATGCATGCAAGACATACTCGAGCAACGCGAGTTTTATAGACCGTCTGACATAATCCTCAGTAAGTAAGTGGTTTACTCAAGACAGTTTTGATACCAAATGTCACCTCAAAAGTATATTTGCATTTAAATTGGCTCGATTGTGCCTATCAAATCTATTTTGATAGTGTCAGTGTCTATCCACACGCCACCTGTTATAGGAGGTTGATTTTTTCAAAGCTGCTTCTGCTGTAATAAAGTGATTTATCCATTCTATTTTTCAGCAAGGTATTATGAAGTTGTACTATGCCTTTTACCAAACCCCTTCAAAGATAACAGCATTATCAGTGAAATCAGAATCCACTGTTACCCCCGAGAAAGACTCTTCGAAACAGGAGATAATAAACCAAATAAGTGAAGTGAAATCCGAAAAATGCGAGATCTCACAGACTGCAGTATCAGCGCCACCCAGCGACCAGAGTGAAGAAAAGACCGAACGGACTCCAGAAACAGACGGCGGTTCCCCTTCAACAGAAGCAGACGACAATTCAGCAGAAGCAGACGCGCCGTGTCAAGCATGTTTGTGCTCACAGAGTGATGACGTTACTTCTAAACCAGAAACCAACACAGTTGAAAACCAAGTAGACTCTTCTTCTGTAATTCTCAAAGACGATCAGTTGAATAATAACGACCACAGTAGCATGGAATCAGAAACTAGTCTTGTGATTAACAACAAGGTTCCTGAGAACCGTATGGAGGTGGATGACGAGGATGAGGATATTGACGTTGAGGAAGATGATGAATGTGATTCTACCAAACACGGGACAACTCCTGACGTCATGGATGTCGCTCGTGCTAGTCAGAGCAGTGACTCTGCCACAGACTACGAGAGTTCACCCGGCACAGACTGTCGCCGTCTCAGCGAATCGGAACACTCGCTGTCCTGGCATGGGCATCACGATTTCGTTGCAAATAGTTATAGAATACACGAGATGCCGAAACCTCCACCGGAGATGAATTACCCATCAGACACAAGCGTCATGCCCTTGGACTACTCTCAGCCTTCTCATGTTAACTGAGGCAGTGTTTGTATTTCTTTCTCTGTCTGTCTGTCTGACTACATTATTATTGTCTGGCATCTCTGTGGTGTTGTGAAAAGCTAATGGTCTGACCGAGCCCAGGATAGCAGATTTGGATACCATGTGTGTGAAATCATCGGAGTACACCATGTTTTTAACCTGGAGTTCTGTGATACCGTGGATCTCGGATTTAGTCCACCGACAAATAAAAAAAAGTGTTGTGAATGTGTTTTTATCTTCCAAGGATTATGAAATCAATACCGGATTACTCCATCGCGTTGATGCTGGAATGTACGAGCGGTCAAGTGAAATTCGTTTTGGATTACCGAAATGTTTTCATATGGATTACCCTATTGTTGATAACCAAAACCCGTGGATTACAAAATCACACTGTGTTCTTTGTTTGTTGTGTTCATTCAATATGTACCGACTTTTCACTTGTCTCCCCCACAATCTTTAGTGTTTACTGTTTCAGTGAAGCGCAACTTGTTACCATGTTGTTTGACAACCGAGGCAGCATTATCATGTAGTATTGGGGTGTGGTCGTGGAGAGTGAGGACTGCAGGGAGAATGTGTCCTCGGGGACATGTGCATGATTACGTTGGGTGTTCAATATGTTCAATTTTGTGTGAATGTTTCGGGTGTGTTGTCTGTTGTCCACCCAAATACCGTTGATGTAGGTCGTTCAGTAGATATATGTTTCAATTCTATTCCGTTTATCCTCCAGTGGCAGATCTAAGGGGCGGGTTCTCAAGGGGCCCACCCTTCCCTAATTTATTTGATCTTTTTTTTTTTTGGTGTACAACTATTTTTGACACCCACTAATGTTATAATGCAGCGCTATAAAACTTCGGCCACATATCATTGGTGACCCTCTAAATAAATTTTCTGGATTCGCCACTGCCCTCGCTAGTATATCGTTTGTTTCACATAGCAAAAGGGCCCAAACAGAATTAGTCATCATTTGAACTGGCAACCCTCCATAAATTAACTGACCACATTCGCTCAGTGTACCCCCCCCCCCCCGCCACCTCACCCCTCGCACTCCCCACTGTGACTCCCCACTGTTCGTTGACATTCATCTGTAACCGTGTAACGTTTAGCGATTGGAAATTCCGTCTGTTCATTGTCCCATTACTATATATCCCATATAACTTGGAAATAGAGACTATATGTCACAATACAAAATGTTTATGACTGCAAAATAATGGCTTACGCTGGGGTAGGAAAGCGGTGGGTTGTATATATAACGTAAAGTATGCTTTTAATTTAAGGGGGTTCAGTCAGCGATTTTAGCGCCAAACGTTTTTCTGCTCTGAAGTCCCATGCAGGCCATAAATCTGTTCAAACTCTTCGCATCCAAGAAGATCCAGTAGTATTTCTGATACATCAATATCTATAGTATGTGCTATCCCGTCTTTACATGTTGACAAAGTTGTGCATGTCATTGCATCATAATTTGTTAGTGACATGGTCTTGGAAATTTTAATTGTTACAGTACCCAATGAAATGATATTATGTAAAATGTTACATTTCTGGGGCGGGTTTAATGGAGAGGTTATAAGGTCACTTACGATTGCCTTAGCTATGACATGACACTGCGATTACGTAAATAGCAATATGTGAGGACAATAAAGCGGTCACAGCGATCAATTTAAGTATCGTGGCCGCAAAACGTCGTAGCTATAACTTGTATCGATACACACGACTGTGGCAGCGAAATCGTTAGGACGACTTTACGCTATCATTGCGTTAAGCAACGCCCATTAAACCGGCCCCAGCTATAACTTGTATCGATACACACGACTGTGGCAGCGAAATCGTTAGGACGACTTTACGCTATCATTGCGTTAAGC
>JAULBR010093593.1:0-12012 GCA_032355825.1 Melanodrymia aurantiaca
CTACATATATAATATTTAAGGTATATTATTCCGTGTTTGTAATTAAAAATAAGCCATTACTTAGGCTCTTTAAGATAAGGTCGTAAGTGACAACGTAACACCACGTGACATTGTTACTTACGACTTTATGTTAATCAGGCGACGAAATACTAAATGTAAAACATTATAATATAAATTATACACATTTATAAAAGTAGTACCGGAACATGGCATCAGGTTTCAGGTTTTAAGAATATTTAGCAGGACAAGTATAGGCTTGATCGATTTAAACTGCTCATAAAAATGTGAACCTTTATATCTTGAGATTTACATTGTTTCAGTCTGCCTATTTTCAAACCAGTCTAGTACCAGCTCTTTCCATGGCAGCATTGAATTTGTGAATCAAAATAATAGCATAGCACAATAAAGAGCATGTAGCGTTTGATGAGCAAATACACAATACATAGAACACAATACACAAAAAAACATGTAATAAATTAAAAAGTATTTTCTTTTTAAAACAGATACAAAATAAACCAGATGTGACAAAAACCAACAAATACAAAATGAGATATTTAATATGATTGTAATATAACATGTAATATATAATTTATCAGCATAAATGCTTAAAATAAAAAAAATTTGCCCAGTTTTTTATCAACAAGTGGTGATAAATTATATCATACGACAAGAGGTGGGTATTATTTTTATCATAATTCTTTAAACCAAAACTAAAATGATTGCAGTGTTTTGTTCAGACATGACATCATACCAGATTGTGGCAATATTTAAACATTGTTTAGTTTGGTCACGTTTATTGGTCAACGTTATCGAATATCAGATTGTTGAGCTATCAAGATGATAAAAGGCTGTACATATCTCTTGAGAAGATAACAATCTGTATAAGCGACTATTGCATTATATATATTATATAAAACATGTACCTATGGGGTGGCGACAGGTTTTCTCTGTGACCAAGTGTCAATGTGATCGCTAAATAATAACCAGTGCTCTAGCGGTGTCGTTGACCAAACAGGCTCTAACTTTTATCTTCGTATGTATGTACATGTATGTGTGTGTCTGTGTGTGTACATATATATCTGTATGTATAATTACATATATACATGTATATGCCTGCATAAGAAAATGTTCAATGTATCTGTTTGTAACATCCATATAATTATGTACTTTTTGTTTTATTGTAAGGTAGTGACTCAGGGCCCCAACCCTGACACTACCAAATAGTCTGAGCAATAAATATAAAAATTATATTATAAAAAAACATCATTTTCATAACAAGAAAAGAAACCAAAAACAATATATACATGTATATATATATACAATATGTTTACATATTATGTGAAGACAAAATATGCTATGACACTATAATATTCTCAAAACTAGTGTATTACTTTTGACCAAAATAAAGATATATTTATATTATTTACATTTTCAATGTCAAGTTGAACTTACCAGTATGATATAATCGGATCTGGTTTAGTAATAAACAGAAGTTTGAACCAAAATGGACAAATTTAATTATGGCCCAGTAATAGTTTGATAACTAATTAATAGCTATAACGCAAAGCAAAATGTTACGCCCAATAAATAATTGAAGGTTTTTGCTGGGTAATGGATCATACATAAAGTTTGTATGCACTGAGGGAATATACAGATTAATAATGTGAATTGGGATGGGGCTAGCATTGGTCTCACCGTATACACATCAGTCTTATCCAGACAAAACATGATGGTCTTACACTAATACCAAGTTATCACCCAGTCTTACACTAGTCTTCCTTTGACAAGGAGCGGGACGTAGCTCAGTGCAAGAGCGTCCAATTGAGGTTAGAGAGGTCGAAGGATTGATTCTCCTCAGTGGACCTATTGGGTTATATCCCGTTCTCACCAGTGATTCATGACTGGTCTATGAAACATCGTGGTGTACTATTCTGCCTGTGGGAAAATGCACCTAAAAGATCCCTTGTTGTAAAAGTAGCGTATCTGGTGACAGTGTGTTACGTCTGAGACTGTGTGTCGATATAACCGTATGTTTGACATTCAATATCTGCCGATTATGAATCAATATGCCCTAGTGGTGTGGTTACACAAACTTTATCATTATCCTTTGACGAATCATGGTTTACACTAACCGCACCGGTCTTCCCCTGCCCATCGCCGATGAGAATTTTGTGTCATTGTTTGGTATTCACGGTAACAGCCATTACAAAAGCCTTCCTTTGCCGCATTACCATAATTTTTACAGTATTGTTTCTTGCAGAGCTTCGTTTTCCTCTCATTTTCTATCCTGGTCATCATCTGGCTGAATTTCTGTTCCCCGCCGACCTCCATTGGTTGGCAGACGGATACTTCAAGCTGACGCTGGTAACACGTGGTGCACATGTCTGCTGTAGCTGGATCTCCAAACATTGTACATCCTGGCATTATACACTTCTTACCATGTGGTGCAGAATGGGCTCTTTGAGGTACACTTGGCCCTGGTACAACCACTGGGTTATGTGGAGCAGTGTGATTTCTCTGGGCTGAAAAACAAAGTATTGCGTTCAATTAAATCTAATGCTGAATCACAGTAATAATAAAATTATACCTTACATAATTTAGTAACTGAAACCAAAAGTCTTTGTCTAAAACCATCCACTTTTAAAACAACAAAAAGTTTAAAAAAGGAACTTGACGTTTCGTCTGTATACTACAGATTTTTTCAAAGACTATGAGGAAAAACAGCAAACTCACAGGTATAAAAAGTGTGTAACGGTGATGTATTTATGTGTTTTGTCAATAATTTTGCAAATGGGGGCAACAAGAATTATTAGTCAATATAAGACAATTGGGTGACTCAGTAAATGGAATTAATTATCATTGACATTATGTTTAACATTGCAATAATGAATACGATGGAACCACAAACTAAATATGGCAACACACTTTTACTTCTGGCTATCCGTTCAAGTACAAAATTAATACAACTGAATGAAGAACCAACAAGGTAGTACTATTAAATGGTCATCTTTTATCCATGATTCGACAAATTATTGCAATATCTCTTTTTTCTGATTGCTGAATACTAGTACATGTATCATCAGTGCAAACATTGACTAAGTTCGTTCATTGTTGCTACACTTGAAACATTTTGATTCATTCGAAAACTGAAAATAGCCTAGGTTTTCCGAAGAAAGTCACTTCCCTTTCATTTTTTACCAGGAGAAAATGAGTAATAATGCAAGACCTGGAGACTCCTGCAGAATCTTGGACAAATGACATGTCTGATAATAGCTGCTGAATGAAAGCACAAGTACAGGTATAGCCAGAACAGATGGATTTCACTATTCCATGTTCTATTTCAACTATCATGACAATGGTATACTCGATCATTTGTCTTACTATTCTATAGGAGCAGGGCGTAACTCAGCGGTAGGACATCCACTTTCGACTCGATAGGTCAATGGATCAATCCTCCTCAGAGGACCAGTTGAGTTATTTCCTGTTCCAACCAGTGATCCATGACTGGTCTATCAAAGGCTGTGGTGTATTCTATCCTGTCGTTGGAAAGTGCACATAAATCATCCTTGCTGTTATTCGAAGGAGTAGCCTATGAGGCAGTAGTGGGTTTGTTTATTCTAGTGGCCACAATTAATATCTCACATATAATTTCTTGAGATATTTTAAAATATTTTCAAGGTTTTATATTTTCGAGGTTGACCAGTTACCCTAGAAACCACAAAAATAAAACCCCAAAAAATTTCCATTTATACATTACAGTATGAGTATGTGCTTAAAACTTTTACAAATCATATATCAATTGATATGTGCGCCATAAATATAACTACATGTACCACAACACTTCACACATAAAATTAAGCTACGGAAATGGGACCGTGGTCAGCTAATTTCTGAGTTAATAGAAAGTTTATGTGGGAACCCCCATTTTCGCCAAAAAATATCGGGCTAATTTTAGCAGGTACTTGCTAAAGTGGTACCAGATGAAATAAAATTACATGCATAAAACTATTTTATAATAAAAACCCTATTATATAGATTACCAATTGTGTGCTATTAAAAGTTGAGTGCACCTCGAACTATGACCCGGAATGTTATTATTTGGTATTTTCCACCCTAAAAGGTTACCACAGAAAATAGAAGAACTTACGGAGCTTGGGATCTGTAGTATTTACACGATTTGTGAGTAATTGATGTTTTCTCAGAATATCAAGACACTCGTGACACAGCTCATTGGGAGGGTAGATCATTTTACTGCACATAGGGCTGGCACACTTTTTCTTGTGATGAGGTTCCACAACCATCACCCCATTGCAAGAAACTCCTGAAGGCGTTGCAGACACAATGAGGCCACTCTCAAGGTCATTATATCCTGCAGTCTCTGCCATTGCCACAGATTCTTCAGGAATTAATGTTCTTTTGTGCAGCTGCAAGTAACAATTTGTGCATAAACCATTCTTATCTTTTAATCTCATTCCATCACATCCAGGCGCAGTGCATATATATTTATCTGTATTCTCTTCATTAGCTCGTTCGGATCCTACAGCAGTAGGTACACGATTATCCTCGATGCATTTTATTGCACAAGTTGTACAATAACCACCGTTCACAGGAAATCCAGGATTTACACAATTAGGCATTATACACTGCGCAAGTCCATGTATAGCAGTTTGTGCATGTGATGAAGATCCTCCTGCCAAAGGTCTATTTTGCATCTGTTGCACAGGTGCGACCTCATTTGTAGTTACCGGTGTGCTTGCAGCTACAATATTTGGTGACGGATGCTCTACAAAACATTTGTTACATCGGTTTCCTTGGTTGGCCTGGCCTTTCCCTGTGCACTGTGGACTGATACAGTTGACTTCCACATTCATAGGAGGATTCTCAATGGCACATGATTCCTGCATTGGTGTATTTAGTTGCAACCCAGGTCCAAATAATAACGTGTCATCAGGAATACCTTGTTCAATAGTTTCTGGCATTATCTTGTTATTTATCTTGACAATCTCTGGAACAAGTGGGCTATTGTTGGTTTCAATATTTGTGGACATAGGCTGGGGTGAGCTTCCTGCCACATTAGGATCGCTCTGTTCATTCTTCTTCTCCTGCATAGCTGTTCTTCTCATCTTTTCTGCACATTCATGACAAAATGGGAAGGTTTTCGAAGAACATCTGTAACCACAGTTTCTTTTACAGAGCTGCCCCATCAACGATAGATCAGTGTAGCTAGGGTCATTGTTCATTGTTGGAGGTGGTGCAGAGGCTTCTATCACTGGAGGCTGCGGCCAATTACTTTCAGAGTTTAAGTGTTGATTGAGGCACCCTGTGCACATACCACCCTGAGCAGGGTTTCCAAAGAATGCACAACCAGGAGTTTTACATTTAGCTGGTTTAAATATATTGCTTGCTTGCTGCATCGTGGGATCAGCTGTGCATGCAGTGGATACCTGCTGATGTGGTAATACAGGCTGCGCAATACAAGATGAATATCCTGCAGGTTGTGGAACCGGATCTGGTTGGTTGTAGCATTCCTGGTATTTTCGGTTAAAGTCAGTTTCATAATCTTGTAACAAATTTAGTTGATTTGGCATGGGTTTGTAGTCTAAAACAGCTCCAACATATGTACCCATACTACCGGTGAACTCTTTCAGTTTTAAATACTTTCTCAAAAGTTCTTCAGCATGTACCTCTTCATTATCAGGCATCAGAAACCTCACTGGTAGAGAAGAACCATTCTTGGTAATCAATGGAAGATGGTTATCTAACATATTCGTGTTCGTATCAAACTGTGTATCTCGGCCCAGCAGCGGACAGAAGTGATTCATGTTGAAACCTAAGATGACTGGAATTGAGCAGCATTCATTTTGTTCTCGTTCTAAAGGGAGATAAATGCCAGTCAGATTGTTATCTTGCATGACCGATCCACTAAATGTGTTAATAGTATCTCTGCCCAGAATGATGATTGGCCGTTTGATGATGTTAGCAAGTGCATAAACATGGATTGCTTCCAGTTGAATGTATGGCATTGCAGACATTTGAGTTGTTGCAGATGGGTCAGCTCCAGCACTATGAACAACCTGTGCCCACTCTCGCTCCCACTGCTGTTAACAAAAAAAAAAAAAAATTTCATTCAATTAAAAATAAAATGTCACAATGTTTATATGGCTATTAAGCATATTCAATTAAGACAATATTATAAGAAAAACCTTTTTTTTTCATCTCCTTTACGGTATAAATTTATTCAATCATATTATTGACAAATAACACAAAAAGCCATGAGAATCATTATTGTTGTAGGAAGTTACATTTCTTTAGTGGTTTTTGTCAGATTACCAAAAATATGTTTTAAAATGAGAAACAAACAACTTTAGATCTTAACAATTTCGATGCATTTGTGGTTAATCGAGAAAATAAAAATTTTGATTGATTATTTTAATAAGTACGTACTTCATTGTCGAGGCTAACTTGGGACAGACTTGGTCTATTAAACATGTTTCTGTCTTGGCTTTTCTGGTACCGCTTCCATCGTGTTTGGAATGCTTTGCGAGGATCACTACTAAGTGTGATTTGCAGCAAGCGTCTCACGTTTAGGTCAAGATCTTCAATGGCCCAAATAGCTGTGCAAATAGCATGGACCAAACAGTTGCCATCACCTGATAGTAAATGAGACAAATAAATACAAATAATGTGTTAAAATATTACACACACTCACAATTACAATTACACACACTCACAGTGACACACACAAATATGTTATATCTTTCTTCCCAAGTAAATTGATATACAGTGTATATCATTCAATATAGTTTAGCTGTTAATAATTTATTAGAAGTCACAATCATACAAAATAAAATCTTTCACTCTAGCAATATCACACCTTCATTTGACTGACTGTAGATTAGAGATATAGAAACCTATATAACTTATTAATAGCGATGCTACTAACCTACAACATTACAACTACCGGGTACTTTGTCGGCAATGAAATCTTCATACTTTGCATTGACTACTGATTATGATTTAAGCATGATAATTCTATGGAAATAAACAGAATGTATTAACCCAGTGAGCACTATAACAGTGGATATAAATATAATCACTTATCAAACATTGCTATAACTTGCCATTTGATTGGCAAGATTATTAAGAACATTCAAGTCACTGACAAAAACGTTAATATGTTGCAAATTGTGAACATAACATAATGCATGTATACATGTATAAAAAGAACTACCGGGTAGCTTTTCTCAACTTCTTATTTTTAGTGAAATATGTTTTGAAAACCATTTTACAATCAAATGTGTGAAGAAATAATAGAATGTTAAACAATTAACATGTTACCATTATTATCAATTCTAATTCCCTCATAAAACAATTTTCATTTTAGTCACTCGCTATAAAAGCTTGTGACAAATTTAAAATATTTCACTAGATACTACAAACACAGGTTAGCTTGCTTAATATCCTCTATATACACTGTTGTATTACACAAAATTTTATGTGAGACAATTATATTTACGATACTTGTACTTAAATTATCTGCCTCACTCTTCAGTGCGAAATATTATCATGAAATAATTGTAGGCACTTGTGCAAGTTGTGGCCATCTTCACCAATGGGTAACTAGTGTATTATTCTGTTTTGCAATGATTACATACAAAATTAATACATTTCCGGTACATATAATTATTATATAATTATAATTATTATATAATTGAAAAAGATCAAATGCTATCACTGTATCTCTGCACAAGACCGCACCCCACGCCCTCCATTAATGGTGAATTTATTTTTTCAATATTAACTTTCTTTTTCGGCTAAACCGTGCCCTTGTGTGAGACACTGTGTCTCACCATAAGCCTAAACAACACTCCCCTCTCAAAATCCTGGATACGGACCTGTTGCAATTATTTTACTATAAAGAACAAAGCCATTAATGTTATAAAAGGTCCAAATAAATTAGAAATTACAATAATTATGCAAAAATTCCCAGATTATACAGGTCAGACGGTCGAGGTCTGGTAATTAATACTGTGAAGGCGGGTACACTTTCAGACTTTACACCGGTACTGCGATTAAACATCTCTTGCCACAGTTAATCACTCGTACACACTACAATAACTAACCATTGTTGGTTTTTACAGAAATAACCGACTAGTATACAAGATAATAACATAACTGCTATAGTCCACACACTTTTGCATTAATACTAAATAGGTGACAAAACAAAAATTAAAAAATATAATAATTACTTTTAACTTTAATAGGGATTAGACGATTGGTCTTTGGACACCAGTTAATCACTCCGGCACTTTCAAGATCATTGTTCATGTCAGAATCACAAATAGCTGAAATCCACTGTTTTTGTATATCATCAGCATACTGATGTAATGGTGGTAAGACAACTAGGTAAAAGGAAAATATGTCGAGAAAACAATATGGTTTTCCTTGTTTTTCTTGATTATAATCTACATGTTCAAGAATTTCCTGTTGTAATTTCTTTGCTTTCTGGGGATTGGCTTCTGCAAATCTGCTGAGGAATTTTGGCCTAGTCATGGTGTTTAGGTATACCTGTAAAATAACAATAAAGATAGATTTAAAATTTAAGCGAAACCAAAACAAAGAGTGTCATTCTTGTTCCATGCCTAAAAAGAAAGGCGAGGTAGCTACCGTACATGTAGGGAAAATAATTTCTATTCAATAGAATCTGTCTGGCACCATGGTGACCCATCATAGTGAAATAACAGTTGCCAGAGCATTCGTGTCAACTCTGGTTGCTTAAAGTGGTCCTTTACCAAACACTTTGTTGACAATTAATGCAATAACTATTTTTTATGCAAAAACAAATAATACTGGTAGGAGAGGAACCTTCTTTTTTTTATTACATGTAGTTTTTTTTTACGCCTTTCAAGAACGAACTGTAGTGGACTATAATATTCGAATGGGTTGGATTTAGTCTTCAAACAAAATAATATATAAGTAGGCCCCTATATCATAACCTTTTTGTTTATTTGTTTAGTCAATTGAATGGACTAATTATATATGTCGTTATTTTTTACATGGTCCTAAACTGTGCGTCTCTTAGTAACGTGCTTTACCATTAAACAAGGAAATCATATATTATATATTATATTCTCACAATATAATTATATTCTAATAGAAGTATTGCCAAAATGTAGCATCGGATTTAAATCAGATTTGGAACTTGGAAGATTGAAAAACTTGTTCACTTCAGCCGGCCTTTTCTGCTTCAGGATCATGAGGATGTTAATCACTCATCACTGAACTTCAACATGGACTACATAGACTAGTACACTGAACACTGAAATTAAAAGAGCTTAAACAAAACCAAAAATTAATGTACGTCTATATTTTTACGATTTTATCTGTTTGTGTACAACTACTGTCAATTACACTCAACTCAATAACATAATTTACCTTATTTTAAATATACTTGAGATATTACTGTCAACACCCAGCTATCAAAGCTTGCAAGGCTACATGAATCGGGGTTTTCTTTTTGGGAATTCCCCGATTTTCCGTCAACAGTTTTTCATTGGATAGTTACACAACGTATTATCTAAACATACACTTACACATAGTGTATTACTACTACTATTTTAAATTACGAATTAAACCAAAAAATATATTATATGAAACTAAATATGTACTTTTATAGATAGAACTACTTAATTCGCTGTGTGGACTGTACTTTTAACAGTAGCAATGTATTATTATTGTTTTACTTTCATATTAAAAACAAAATATTATTATAACAAGTACTTTTGACACAATATCCGGTTGAAATATCCTGTTATTTAGGCTTGATTGCAGACAATAATTATTGCATAGTTTATCGAGACTACCGGTTATTAATTAACACGGAAATACATGTATTTTTACACAAAGCTGACTAATTTTACGCAGGATAGTCACACGACATACAAATACACGTAATGTGATTTGTAGACTTGTAGGCGTGTAAACAGATGTAAGTTAATATGAACTACTGTAAGTGCTACCTAGAATGATGCAAAAATCGCAAATAAAATTATAAATTACAGATAGGCCCTATAGGCTATTTAAATTAGAATTAATGATAATAAAAAATAGAATAAATATTCTCCAACGCATCGCTATGTCACATCCGCAGGCCGCCATTAGCTTCTCGGTGAAAAGATACCTAAAGTCCCAATAATGTTTTTACGGGTCTAGTGATTTCCTTCTTCACTTTTTTGTAATTGTACAACAGTAACGATAATATCAAGTCGTTCTGCCGTTATGAAACTATCAATAATCATAATGGCCCAGTTCCTTTTGTAGATTGTGGCTAGTATCGCCAAATATCAAATAAGGCCCCACATCGAATAAGGCCCTATTTCACTTCCGCATTCTTTTTTCAAAGTTTGTAACTTTGTCATCACAACACGTTCATCACAAAAGACAAACCAAGCCATCGATGTTGAAAACAGTGCGTAAAAAGGTTATTAAGCATAAATAAACTAGTTGTTCAAATTATGTGTATGCAGAGATCAACCTGTGAGTTACATTTGTAGTTACGGTGTACTAGGAGCATTATATTGCATTAAATCAAATCTCAAAGCACAACCACACGAATCGGAGTTCGTCAGACGACAAGGTGACTTCTTTGTCGTCCACGTGCTGCAAGCCAGTTTTTATTTTGTGCAAAGCTAATAGTTGTAATTGTTGAATTTTGATGACTTAGGGCCTTATTCGATGGGGGACAAAATATAACGACATCTTCATACTAATCATAGGCAGTGGATATATTCGTTGAACACAAATAATAGGTAAGTTTGTAAAATCTGTTTAAAATATTTGATAATTAAATTATACGAAGTAAACAGTGATGTCATAAAATTCGACGATCAACTACAATGCGCATGCGCGGAAGCTATTTTCTGTTAGTAGGGCCTTATTCGATGGGACGAGGATACATAATGATTCTTAAAAACTTGTTTTGTATCGCTATAGTCGAACATAAATGTCCAAATAAACTATTCTGAAGTGCTGTCCACGTGCATCGGATAGTAGTGTATTCACAGAGAGTGAACAGGATGTTAATATTTATTATCATGTGCCCGGATGATTGCGTTTGAGAATATGAACTGTAGCAGTATAATAGTATTACAATACCTGTCCTGTGACTCCGAAAAAGCTTCATTCCGTCACCATTAGAGGGGGAACATTCAGATATCTTTTCGTCCTTTACTTTGTAAATATATTATAATTATTTATCATACATTTGCAGGCCTGTGAAAATTGAAAATTTGCGGAACCCATAAACGGCCATTTATGGGTTATGCCAAAATATTTTGCATAACCCATTACAAAATATGTTGCTAAATATGTGGTGACAATATTTGCAGTAGCTAGATATAATTATCATGTGTGAATATTGAATAATGTACTTAAATGAAGTAGATTTTCAAGTTAACAAATTTTTCATGGGTGATGTCGATGCATACATATTCCTGTTGTCATGTTGAATTTGGATCATGATGCATACTTTCCTGTTATTATTTTAATTTAAAAACAACTCAGGACTTTTTTTTTTAACATAGACTGCGAAACAAAAAAAGGTTTACGCAAAACAGTAATTGCGTTCCCTCAATTTTCACAGGCCTGCATTTGCTGTAACTATAACATATATGGCATATGTAGGCAGTATTTAACAAAATTACAATTTGGTTTCTATGTAGTTACAATAATGTAACCTTCGACTTTTTTTTGGTCAGTTTCTAAAAAATTCAGGGTGACATTATTGTATCTAGTTTCTATGATAACCAAATGGCTTTCTAGACGAATCATCCATGGTACATTTCATCCACGGAACTTTTCATCAACCTTACATTTTGTTCACTAAGAGCTTATGATTTGTCCACCGTTCATTCCATCCACCGAGTGGAGATGAAATACTCCACCATACATTGCTTCCACTAATTTGATTGGGGGGGGGGGGGGGGTGAAATCACTTGTTTTGTATTCATTTCA
>JAULBR010093604.1:0-12012 GCA_032355825.1 Melanodrymia aurantiaca
CCTAGACATAAGTTTTGGACGTTTTTGACTTAAGTCTTAAGTTTCCTCCCGAGGTGTCTTAAGAATTCTACAAAAACTTAAGCTTACGTTGTTGTTTTACCTCAATGAATTTAATGAAACTTAAGTCAAAACTTAAGAAAAACTTAAGTTTTGTTTGATAAATACCGCCCCTGAGCTACATCTCGCTCTTGCGAAAGATATAATTCAGATGCTAGGTGGATTTGTGTACACGATATAATCGACACTATTTCGTATTAAATTCTATTCTTTTATACGTTAATTGCACTAACATTGTGTTTAGTATTTGGCGTTGTGTTTCAGGAATGTCGATGTTGTCGTGAAAGTCGTCTGGTAAGGAGGAGGGTTATGCTGGATGAGTGTTTCTTTGAGGGAGAGCGTGTACCTGGACTCTCACAAATAGCAGACATCGAAGGACTCGAAGGATGTGCGTGTTTCCAATGCGCGAACTAACGCCTGCTGTGATTGGATAAATATACTTGTTTTTTCTTGCACTGATAATTGGATGAATTGAAATGGTTCTGACATATTACAATTAAAGTTTGCAGAGGTATAGTGTTTATAATTATAATATGTTTAAACCTGCTAAGGCTTTGATTGGATTTTGTGTTGTAAAACGGATCTCCGTTTGAGTGATGCAACCATAGGCGTATGAGCCAGGGTAGAGGTGGAAATGGAGGAGTAGGGGTGGGGATGGATTGGAACCCCTAACGGTAACAAACTTATCATGAGTGAAAACGTAAAAAAAAAATTGGGGCAAAAGCCGAAAATGTTCTCATTTTGAGCGCAAAAAGTGAATTTGTAAGGGGAATTTTCAAGGCTAATTCCACCAGAACCCCATTTATCATCCATCGCATACGCCTATAGGTGCAACCGAAGTTGACCACAGTGTATTATATGAAAGTACACTCGGAAGTTGATAGCCAGTCGTGTTCTTGCCAGAGTTAGTACTTCAGAAGTACAACGTCAACTCAATATTTGAGATGTGAGGTTTTACGTGAAAACTTTCCCGACTTATTTCTCTGAAAACTGTGAGAAACACTGTCCGACCATGTTCACTTCTAAATAAATTGTTATTAACATTGGGCTGATACATTGTATGTTATGTTTGTTATGAACATTATCTTTGTTCACAATTAATACAAGTTATTATGGACATCCCATAATATCTCAGATATATATATATACATATAAATATATATATTATGTTTGTTCTATAGTAAGATTGTTAACACCAGAATACGTCCGTTTTTTACTTTTTAATGTTTGCGCGCACGATTAAATTATATATATATATATATACTGTATATATATATATTATATACATGTATATATATTGTGTAGGGATTCATGATTGACAAATTTAGATTTATGGACATCATTTTGCTTTAAGTTTGATAATTATATGTAATTTTAACAAACAAATAAAATGAACCAAAATTGTAAAGATTTTGCAAAATTTTTTAAAATTATTCCATGTCTCAAAATTACTAGTTTTTAGAGAATAAGTCACAACTATAATCTGTGGACATACTCAATTTATAGGTGCAAGTTATTGAGCAACTTTTAGTACTCAGAATGTATATAATATATATACATGTACATGTATTTTCACTGCAAATAGCGTTAGTGGGTTTTATAACTGAATGGCATTTTAGTGGATATACAATCGTAATTATAATATTGAGTATTAATTTTAATATTCCATTTGAAATAGCGTACATAATTCACGGCAATTGGTACCCCTGGAAATGAATGAATCTATTATAGTGTGCTTTATGTTTTGCTGTTTTACGTCAGTTTTACGTGTATAAAATGTTCGGTGTGTCTAATGGTAAGGAAATAGTTTTTACAAATCTATGTGCCCCACGGATTTTAAGTTTTCCTTATTTGAGCGCTTGATTCGTTCGTTTTTCGGAAATTAAAACTAAGGCTGAAAATGTCCAACATGTGTGTGTTACATGTAGAATTAACATGTAGAATATATATGTTTTACTGTTGGAAAATTACAAATCTATTTCATCGTATTAAATTGATAAAATATTATACGTTGTACTTTTCGCGAGAAGAAATTTTCATGTTAACTCACAAAAATTCACAAAAATCGTATTCCATTATATAACTGAAATAACAATCAAACCTGTCTTATTACAGCCACTCAAGGGACCAACATTGTCCCTTATTGACAGGTTGTCTTTATATGTATTATTTATAATTATTGTGTGTGTGTGTGTATATACAGAAGAGATATATATGTTAGATTCCTATTGTAAGTGTTTTGTTATAAGAGGTGGCCTTTGCAGCAGAATGGACTGTCTATTCTATACATCCCACAGAAAACTCTAACAATGGTCTAGATGAAAAGTTTGTTGGTCGTCCAGCCAGCAAAATTTCCATCTACACCCCCTTGTCAGTCATTTTTCTAGGTGCACACCAGTACATAACGATGGATTATTTTTCTATCATGATAGAACACCATTTTTGTGAGAATTAATTCTCTAAAAACTAAAAATAAATCACTTCCTGTTGTACCAAAAATAATTATAACCACTAATCGGATAATTCTCCGTGTTGTCAAGGGTAACGTAATAATAATTATTATGTTGTGTGTGATAATCCAGTTATCAGAATTTTATTAAAATTAGCACTAATATTTTATTATTGTATTTAATCAGTAGGCCTACACATTTCAACTTAAGGTGACAAAGTGCACTAGCAGGCAGTCATGGCTAGTTGATATAGTGAAAATTATCAGTTTTTTGTATTGCTGTAAGCGCGACCCAAGTTAGTGTATGTCCCATGTCATTGGCCCCCGATGAAGGGGCGGTTGGCTGTGACATTCGTCCATGGTGTATAACAATTAAGGACCATAACTAAAATATAGATCCAAGTACGTGAAATGGATGTGGAACAGTAATAATTATGGGTTTCAGCATTATACAGCGATCTTTGGTTTTTATTAGACGCACGTGAAGTGAAATAAAAACGGTATTTATCCAAACTCTCTTAATGTTTTTGAAACAGTGAAGACTGCTTCACCTTTACTTGATCGGCGGCCCATGACAGACTTGTCGGGATTTGTTAAAATAAAACACCCCTTTTATTTTCTCGGCGGTAGCTTTTTTCTGGTTGGCAGGAAATAGAAAACAGAATTGATTTGGGTCGTCTAAAACACATTCCACTACTACTAACTTCTGGTAGGGATGGTGATTTTCTCAAATATTTGGCAAACACTACAACTTGACTGTAATCGCAAACATGTAACAATAATTTGAAAAAAGATATAGTTGGTTTGTTTAATGACACCTCTGGAACACATTGATTATAAATCTGCGGCTATTGGATGTCAAACGCTCGGTTATATCGACACTTGGTCGTAGAGGAAACCCGCTGCCACCACATAGGCTACTATTCTTCGAATAACAGCAAGGGATCTTTTGTGTACTTTCCCACCTACAGGATAGAACACACCACGGTCTTTCATCACTTTGCGAGTGAAATAAATAGCCTTAAAATTATTTAAAAAACTCCATAAAAACTATGTGACTATGTGACCATTGCAAGTGTGGTTATGACTAAGATTTCTAGGTCCAATAGTACAAACTCCTCTAAAAAGTAACCACTTGGAACCAACCAAAACGTCAGGTTTTGAGGGTGTCTCAAATAATCCGGTTTATGGAGAAGGAAGACCTAGTAAGTTGAAAAACTTGTGCCTAATCCATTTGTTTTTATAAAGCAATAAAATATGTTTCAAATAAGTACGGTTTAATACTCAAATATTTACTAGTTATTTACACATCAAAGCTATTGATTTAACTGCACCCGATCTACACATAACGGTGAATAAATTTGTTTCTTAAAACTAAACTGCGCATTAGCTGATGTCTGCCTTCGTGATCAGTAAACGGCGGAAGTGATATTTTACAATAATTATTGGTATCATAATGATTGCTATGAATTGGTGTGACCGTCTGGTTTCCAGAGGTGTAATTTACATTACATAAACACATCTAGTGTTCAGTTTAGAAGGGTTTCCGGTTTAGATAGTTAATTTTAATTTTAAAAGATGCCAAAATCACGGAACCATTGGACATGTACGGTTTTGAAGGAATTCCAGTTTAATAAGGATCCGGTTTAGAATGGCACGTTTAACTGTACTGGGTATAAGCAAGCCTACAAGGTGTTTCATATTACCTGTCCTTATTCTGTACACTTGTATTTACTACACACATCAGTATACAATAAATTGGAAAGCATAGCCTTATGGCAGACATAATACATTTTTATTTGATGTATAATACTTGGAAATTACCTTCATCACAGCCAATACGCTTCCGTGTCCATTCATAAAAATATGTTCCACATGACGTCCATTCTTGGCAATTATGACGTCACGTCTTTGCTTAAAGTTACTAATGACATTTTGCGTACGTTTATATTAATGGCGAGGATCTCCCTCTTGATTGCAACTTTCAGTTCATTCTATCTACTTCATGATGGTGCATAAATAGTTATAATATCTTAAAAATCGACGAAGCTATAACATTTTCTTATAAGGACAGATATTATAAAACACCCTGTATATAATTATCATTATACCTGCTTTCGGACATAGGTTCATACTTGTATTCCTTGTACATCGGGGTGTTTTTCTGTTGTTAAAGATGTACGTTGTTTTGCAAATTAATGCCATTGTTAATTATTACGGGACACATTTGTTTTGGAATAAACTGTTTAATGCTTTATGTCCTGTTATATACAGTTACGGTATAGTGTTTGGTGATAATAAAATATTTTAGAATACTAGCTTTTATCATTTGTCATTTTGGTGGTCACAAAACGCTTTGTTGAGGACTGATTACGTGTAGTTTCGTTGCCGTCTGGTTTCTAATATGAAACAGACCGACAATCCCTCCCCCGCTAACACCTTTAATGTTTCAATCTCAACACAAGTTGGATGAATGATTTGCTATCGTATTGCAGTATTGTTCTCAGAACAATTCTGCGAACTCTAAATCCAATAAAAAAAATACCAATGCAACACATGATATATTTGGTTTTGTTTTTATATGTCAGGAATACATTGCAACATTTACTAAGGTAAAAAAAATACATTTGTAAAATAAATATTGAAGTACACGTTCAACAAATGTTATTGAGTTAGATACGCCTGAGTAAAAATGTTCATTATTCAGGTAGCCTAAATGTAACAGCAAATGTACACACTCCATGTCACTTTGTAACGAAGGTTAATAACTATTATGGTAGTGATTTTGTTTGTTCAGAATTCCAAACTTAATCGTTACACACAGCAGATTACACCATCGCAGGAGAAGTACTGCGGCAAAAACATACCAAAACACGCGAGTTTTAAGACGGATGCCACCGTGTGTGCGCATCTAATGTTATATGTATGGCTAATATAGCATTGTTATTTTTTAAATAAAATATAATTTACTTACATCATATTAGCATACTTACAATATCAATACAGTCAAACCTGTCTTAAGCAGCAACCTACGGGAGTAACAAAACGTGGTCTCTTAAGCCAGGTGGCTGCTTAATACAGGTCATAATGCACTAAAATTGATCATTTGGTGGAATATTAAGGTGACCCTTTAAGACAGGTGGCTCCTTAATACAGGTGGCCGCTCAAGCAGGTTTGACTGTATATATTATGTGTTTCTGGCCAGCCAAATGTTTATAGTTCTAAGTAGGTTAATGCATACTTTTGCCTAAAATAATTTGTATCGTAGGCTATTAATACCAATGCATGGTGTATACATACGTTATTGATATTGCAAGAAATATGATGTCAGTAAATGTCCATTTTAATCAATAAAAATGCTTTATTGGCCAGAATTATGTTACAAATAGCATTAGATGCGCACGTTCAGTGGCGTCCGTCTCAAACTCCATTCATTCGCATTAGTTTTAGGTGTCTTTATCCAAGGAAGGGTTAGACACCCCCGCTGTAGGTACATGTACCGTCCGCCATCAAAGGCCGGGACCCAATGCCGAGGCTCTACCCAAGGCGTGGTCCGTCTCAAAAGTCAGTATTGTGACTTTAATGTCTGCACGCACACGTTTAGTACAGTTATGTCGAGTTATGATATTGCGTTCCGGACTCTCGTAGATTAGTGTGGCTTCTGCTCTTGACTTCATTTCATCAATAGTGGGTGTCTAAAGGTCAGATATAAATACATTTGAGGCAAATCTTGGATTCATGTCCCAGACATGTTTGGAAAGCTCTGTTTCAAAACATGGCTACTAATGGGAAATGGGAACATTATGCGGATCTTTGAAAATATTTTAGAGACGCTACATGAGCCCCACACTAAAGCACTTAAAATGCCATACAGTGGTGTGAGCGTTTTGTTAAGTGGGGGAGGAGGTGTGAGGTGGGGAGCAATGGTCATCATGATCGTTATTAAGCAAGGCTAAATATGCTTGAATTTGAAAAAAAATTAAATAGAAAAGTGGGATGCCATAGCTCCACCCACCAAACCTTGCCATACCAGCGGAACTCGGGTGAAGTGTTCCACAACTGTCTCAGTGATTGGATTGTGATGGTCTCGTCTTTGCGTTTATTTGCGGTTTAGGTACAGATTGCATTGCAGCGGCCATTGCTTTCTGTGCGGGACGAGTCTTTGGATCACCTGAAACATCATATATAAACAATCAAAGAACACAAAACGTAAATCTGAGAATAATATTGTTTAACTCCTTGCATATAATATCACAACAATCATGTGCTAGATAACTACATCTAAACGACAAAACATTGACATGGTCAAATCTCTGTACAAGGCAGAGTCGAATGGGTTTTGAGACCATGTAGAGATGTCAAAGCAGTGATGATAGAACTGATGGCAACTATGTTTCGTAAACACTTCAAAGGACGTTTATTCAAAGATCCCTTTTTGGCGTGAAAAATACGATACAGATGTTGATCAAAACATGGCGCACAAAGCAAATACTTATGAACTTGCACTTTTTTATAACAGAACAGTACATACCACGTGTTTTAATGAATAATCGGATGCACAATGTTTTGAGTGACGACAAAACCAAACATTTATTTGTTTAATGACGAAGGATCGAACCTGCATCCTCTCATACCTCAAGTAAGCAAGCTAAAAAATACGCAGCAATCCCGCACCTGATTCCTAATTGAGTCAGTTTATACATTGGTATGCATCCATTTTTGTAATGAAATCTTAGAAAGCTCTTTTACACTTTTTTTTAACAACCAAAATAACGCTAGAAACAGAACACAAAAAAAAAAAGAAGTACGCTGATGTTTCTCAGTTAACTGCGTGGGAGTAGTAACAGACTATGAGTGTGCATTTCGTTGGGATTCTTCTGAAGAGTTTTCCTATCTAATTCGGTTTCTCGGGCGCCTTCATTGACTGTCATCGATCACTGTGGTGTGGTGTGGTGTCTATTGATCAGGGATGATATGTATGTACGACGCCACCACCAGCAGCAGCACAGGGCGACACGTTCAATATGTCAACTCTCTGTTTGTACAAAGGCACCGCTAGACCTAACATCTAACTACTTTCGCCCACACTGGCACCTCTTGACTTGTTGTATGTGAACTGGAACTACATAGTAAAGTACATTCCAACATGCCGTAAACGTCACGTTTATGTAACAACCCCGCACCGGTCTCTGTAGTGTAGTGGGTTGGCCTCTGGTATCAAGTCTGGTAGGTACTGGGTTCGAATCCCATTCGTGGCACATGGGATTTTTAATCCCAGTACCGGCTCCAATCCAGAGCGAGTGCTTCACAAATCTTAATGAGTGGTACATACTCCAACTTACACCGAGAAGTATTCACAACTTAGTTAACAAAGGCCGTGGTATGTGCAGTCCTGTCTGTGGGAAACGGCATATAAAATATCATCTATCATACTAGCAGTAACTTATGTCCTGGATAGGTAGTAGAGGCAGCTTGGCTGTATAAAACATGACATACGTGCTTGAACCTTTATTGGATATAAGAACGTAAATACGTTATAACTAACCCCGGCTTTCGTAGTGCAGTGGTTAACCCATCGAGCTTAAGACTGGTAGGTACTGGGTTCAAATCTCATTCGTGTGAATGCTCCGCAAGGCTCAATAGCTATGTGGTCTATAAAAGGCCATGGTGTGTGCTATCCTGTCTGTGCAAAAGCACATAAAAGATCCTTTGCTGTTATCCAATAACCACGGATTATTAATAAATGTGTTCCAATGGTGTCGTTAAACAAACAAACTTTATCTTTATCCTTACTTCATTCTTTAATTCATTCTTTCATCGATTGATTGATCTGTAAATAAAATCCAGGCCTATATCCGCTACAGGCTGTCTAGTAATGCATATGATTATATCACTTTATTTTCGATGCACGGTGAAGATGAGCGTTAAGATCTGCGTGAAGACAGCAGCCACTTGTGAGAGTCGATCACTGGAAAATCTACGCGTTGCCTTGAGTACTGCGTGGATTGAACCACCACTATAAGAAGTGATTTGCAACTTATTATTGACAAGTGCCTCCCACGATTTCATTGAGCAGGCCACACCACATTAGACAGTTCGTTTTAGGTTATTCCTCTTTCACTATTCCATATTCAGCGGCGCACATACAAATTCATGGAAAAAGATAATTGGCAACAAATGGGATTCGAACACAGTACCTACCAGCCGGGAAAACGAAGCGTTAACTACTAGACCACGGAGGATTTTTAATCCAGGTACCAAATCCAACCCAGAGTGAGTGCTCCACAAGGCTAAATGAGTAGGTGTACTTCCACTTACACCGACCACAACTGGTTCAACAAAGTATGTGGTATGTACAGTCCTGTCTGTGGGAAAGTGCATATAGAAGATCCCTTGATCACTACTTACATTGTGTACATGTATCAATTCGGAGTAGCGGATTTCCGCTATCATACTAACAATAAATTCTGTCCTGGACAGGCAGTCGATGCAGCTTGTTTCATTGTAATGTAGTCTAGACGACAAAATGTGGACATGGCCAAAATGCTTATCTCTGCACAAGGCAGAGTCCAAGGTTAAGTTTAAAGACGGAGGATAAAAACAACATATTATTGCACCGGCTATAACTGGAGGAGACACGGGCTGAAAGATGAATTAGCCAGAAACTAAAAGATTACCTTATCCATTAAATTTTGGTATTTTATCATTAAATTGCAGTTGCAATACAGACGACAAGGCACAAAATGGTCCCCAAACCACACCAGACAGAAATCAGGAGATTTTTCACCAAATTATATGGATTAAAGCATAACAAATGTACGCAGATCTTACCGAATTGTTTCTTTTTGGACATCTCGGCGAGAGCTTTCCCCGGATGACCAGCGAGAGGTGTAGCTACAGCCAGATTGCCCGCCTTCGTGATCTTCACCTTGGGAATCCCTTGTAACCGAGCCACAGTGTCTTCTTCCACGGACGATGATTGTGGGGAATCTATCAGAAAGCATTATTACCAGATTTTGTTTTAAACAATATGTATTACTGTTCTTGTTAAAGAGTTAGGTTCGTCAACAGGCTTTGCCTATATAAAGACCTTTCCCTACATTTTACAATTGAAATATATAATATTAATAATAATAATAATAATAATAATAATAATAATAATAATAATAATAATAATAATAATAATAATAATAATAATAATAATGATACTAATATGTTTTTATTTTTTTATTTTAAGTTTTTTTTTTTTGGTCACATTTTCACACAACAATTATTATATCTAAAGTATAGAAAGTATTTGAAGACAAGTTGATCCTCTTTTACTATGATATATATAATTATTTACATACTGTATTTGTGCGTGCGTATGTTCGTGCGTGCGTTTATTTATTACCTGGATTTACGGATTGTGGGTTATAGCTGGGATGAACGGTGATTGTAGAAATTGTGGATTCTACTTCATAGACATCAGTCTTATTAATATCGTAATCTCCAACTGTGAGTTGTAGATCTCCAGGAGTCAACTGCATGCTGCAGAGATTAAAATAAAACACGTATTGTATTCATCACTGCCATGAAAACAATGGCCTTTAATGACACCCAAGGTTTTGTATTTCAGAACAGAATAGAACAGAATTTATTTACACTCAGGCCGTTGTACAACGGCGTAAGAGAAATACATAAAATTATTATTATATTATAAACTATTTACAATATAATTTGCAACATACTTAGACTGAACGTCAACAATGACCTTATGAGTAGATCCGATTCTTAAATGGAATAATTAAGCTGGCAATTATTGGCAGGCAAGGTGACCCTCTTTCACCACATTTGTTCATAATTTGCATTGAGAAACATAATAATACAGTGACGTCGGAACGCTTTTTTAAATGGGGTGGGGGCAATGATAGCCATCTGTATTAAGCAAGGCTAAGTATGCTTGAATTTGATGACAAAACACACAAATCTTTAAAAGTGGGGGGGGGGGGCATAGTACTATCCCATAGACAGGATAGCACACAATACGGAATTTGATAAACCAGTCGTGGATCACTGGCTTGAACGGACAATAGCCTATACAATGTTTTGCCCATCCCGCCACAGGCAGAGTCTACTGAAATAAACTGAACTCAACTTTATTTACTCTCAGGCCGTAATATACCACGGTATATAATATGAGGTGCATAATACAATTGTGACCCATCACCACGGTTTGAGTCACACGTGCCAAAATTGGGAAATAGAGTTATACATATCACTGGAAAGGACACAGATTGACCTTTAAAATGATACCAAATTTATACGCACTACCTCTAGACTTACTTACATATACCACAGGCACTTGATGCATACCAGTTGTGGCGACATTGAATGGGGGGAAAAGTTATTTTAAAAACATATTATAGGCAAAATGAAGTATAAAAAAATTAGACTTAGTAGACGTGTATAATTATTTTAAAATGATGGAACAAAAATATATTAAAACATTTTATACTTCAGTTTGCCTATAATATGTTTTTAAAATAACTTTTTTTTCCCATTCAATGTCGCCACAACTGGTATGCATCAAGTGCCTGTGATCCAATTAAGGTTCAAGCACGCTGTCCTGGGTACGCAAGCCAGGAGGCTGGATTGCCTGTCCAGGACAGGAGGGGGATGGGATATGGAAGTAAATTTTGATAATCAATTTATTGGAGGGTAATGAAAAAAGGCCCAAAATGAAAAAGAAAGTTACTAATAGAGTGCTCGTTCGAAAATTTAAGTAAATTGGAGCATTTTAGAGAAGAGAAGAGAGGACCGGACTATTTATTACGTTTGGACTCGGATTCCTAGGTATAATAATTATATATATTATAGGTTCTATATATAACATTATACAGTGTGTCGGACCTATTTTCCTACGGACTTCTATTCCTATTACACCGGTGTAAAAGGAACGCAAGTCCTACCGGAATGCAAGTCTGGTTATATCACAACAAACATGGATTAAATAATATTTACGGAATGAAGCAAATAGTCTAATTCATAAAACTAGTTATTACCAACAGGTCCTAGAGTCAATGTAAGAAAAAGTGCAATAAAACTATGTGTTTTATGCAAGTCTGGATTGGACTATAGGATTCCTAGGTTACAGCTAGGTATATACAATCATGTAGGTCCAATAGCATTTTACATTGTGTCGGACCTGTATTCCTACTGACTTATATCCCTATTACACCGGATTCAACTCAGAGCGAGTGTTCCACCAGGCTCGATGGGTAGGTGTACTTCCACTTTCCACTTAGAACGGCCGTGGTATGCACTGTCGTGTCTGTGAAAAGCTACAGTCTGAGATGAGTCATATCATGACGTCAACGGTCAGAGATGCCTCACATTTGTAATTATGAACCAACGTACTCCAGTGGTGTCGATGAAGAAATGAACTGTATCATAGAAATTATTCTGGGTAATTATCAAAAAGTTTGAACTGGTCAGAGGCAAGTACTATAGAACCACTTTATAGG
>JAULBR010093615.1:0-12012 GCA_032355825.1 Melanodrymia aurantiaca
TGTTTTTAACATCGATGGCTTGGTTTGTGTTTCGTGAAGAATGTGTTGTGATGACAAAGTTCCAAACTGCGTACTTTCGGGAAAAAGAACGTGGAAGTAAAATAGGGCCTTATTCGGTGTGGGGCCTTATTCGATATTTGGCGATACGGTATGTAATTTTATTGCACATCATTTAATATGTTGCCATGTAGGTCCCTACAGTGTGAAATGATCGTCGTCTGCACTGTGTACACTCGATACGAAAAAACAATTTCTACTTGTTTTTCGTCATTTTTGAAGATCGATGGTGTTGCGTTTGTGGTCACTAAACAAAATAACAGTGATGTCAAGGTTCATGCATCATTTTGTATGCACCATTTCATTGTAAATAAGGATTCTATAAATAAACTGCCATTCGGTGCAGCTCGTCCAAAGGTTTTTCTCGATAATCGTCAATATAAGTTGATACTTAGGTAATATCATGCAACATTGCGGTTAGTTTCTGCTTGAAATTGACAATTGTCGAATTGATCAATTCATTCCGTGGATTGTTTACACATTGTGACTGTCTAATTTACTCGGAATGAATTGCACATATTTATATTACCGATACGGATTTAAGATTCAGCAAATGCTGTGACTTTGTATTTTTAAATTCAAGAATTTTTGCTTAGTGCTCAGACGTTTAAAGATGAATTGGGCCAATAAATAATTGATTCAAACTCAAACTTGAAAAATTTGACATTCGCTCATGATTCATTGTCATCAAAGCTCACCCGTGTCAACCTTGTACGTTCTTTTTAAAACACCACTGTCTGTTCCTGCTCCTGAGATAGTGCCAAGACAAAGACACAATAAATATAACAGATGCAAGCTCATAACTGCGTTGCTGATCTAAGGCCTCAATTAAAAATATTTTAATATTTTTCGTTGTTCTATTACTCAACTGGTCATGCTGGTTGCAAAATGGCGTAGCAACTGTGTAAGAACCGTTTTTTGATAGCGCGGAACATGCCGAACCTAATCGGAAATTCAATCGCAACTTCTCGTTTTTTATTTTTATACCTGTACGGAAATGCCCGAGACATTGCGACTATTTGGAAATAATGCCAAGAGCTAAAAATACCGCTTATTTTTGGTATTTATCTATTTCAAAATTTGCTCTAACAATAGAACTCACTCACAAGGGTTCGTGATCTTTAAAACAATTGCAAAAAATTTGAAAACTACCTGTTTAACATTTTGGGAAATTTTACACATGGGTATTTTAGATTTTAGTTTTTACTCAAGGGGCGAGAATTTTTTTTTAATATAATTATATATACCGGGGTAGTGGGGTACAATTAATATATTAATTCTATTATAATATTATGTCTATATACGAGACCAGTGGAAAGCCTACGTGTCATTTTCAAATAACCGGTTGAAATGTGTTGCACAGTGCAATTTGTGCGTGTTCCAGTCGCACGTGCATTGCTCTGTATTCAGTCAATTTCAGCCAATGGGAGACTGCTAGTTAGCTAGTTAGTTATAACTTATTTACGTGCTTATATCCAATTAAGGTTGAAGCACGTTTGTTGTGGTCACACAGTCCAGCCGCCTCGGCTGTCAGCCCACGACAGAAGTTAGTGTTAGTATGAGAGAGGAAACCTGCTACTCCAAATTGATAAGTAGCAAGGGATCTTTCATATTTTCACTTCCCACATACAGGTTAGCACATAGCACGGTCTTTGTTAAACCAGTTGTGGACACTGGTCGGTATAAGTGGAATTATACTTACCCATTGAGTCTGGCGGAGCACTCACTCTGGGTTGGAGTCGGAAAGTGAGATCCACCCGCGGGATTCGAACTTGGTTCCTACTGTAACCAGCCTGTTGTCCGTAGCGTTAACCACTGCACCACGGAGGCCGGTTATAAAGTTTAAAATACACGTAGTAATTATACACATATCCCAAATGGGTTTTTAACATGGGATATTTCTTTTTTATATATACATGTATGTTACAATTGTAAGGATTATGAGAAAAAACACCGAACAGTAATATTTTTAGCTGAGCTTGTACGTTACTTTCAGTTTAATATAATTATTTCCATACATTTTGTGTTTACATTGCCTGCAGTGGGCACTGCATTTAGATTGTTTATGGAAAGCAATAAAAAATAATTGAAAATATGATATTAAATATCGTGGAAGAAAATAATGAAAGTAGGAACTGCAATAAAAAAACTAATCATGCTAATTTGTGCGAGTGCAGGTAACTTTTGTAACTAGGTCCACTTGGTGCGTTGTAATATTTTCTAAGGCTAAGCTTCATCTAGTGCATACATGTAGGAAATCAATTGATTATTATCCCTGCGTTGGTTGCATTCACACCCCCACATACATGTAAAACTGAGTGCCAATACATTAAAATATAAAATTACATGGATACATATCAATACATGTAAATATACAAATATTCACACTGCTTCTGTTACACAATGTCATGTAGTTTAAGAGTGCAAGAATATGTTGTAATTTTATTCTTAGTGACACATGCATTTTGTATACACATAATATATAAAGAAAACATCTGAGTCTTTCGACTAAAACAATTTGAGATCAGTCATGCTTTTCTCAGAGTGTGTTTGTTACTTTGAACCTAAGATATGTGATAACAAAACCAATCTTGTTTTATCATTGACTTGGCATGCTTCCCAAATGCTGCAATCTGAACAATGTACCCTACGGTACTCTGCATATATACAAGGTAGAGTGTATGAAATAAAACACATATGGTAATAAATGATCCCTGTGTAAGTCAGCGTATATCCTGATTAACCTTGGGACAGGACAATACTGGTACATGACAATACATGTACATGACAATGCATGACGTACATGTACATACAGTGTATCTGCAGACAGGTTACTCTTCATGCATCACTCACTTTTTGAGTGGAAAAAATTTATTATTGATTTTTTTTAACCATATACATGTATCATACATACATACAATGATACATGTAAATACAGTCAAACCTGTATTAAGCAGCCACCTAAGGGAGTAACAAAAAGTGGCCTCTTAACACAGGTGGCTGCTTAATACAGGTCATACTACACTACAATTGATGATTTGGTAGAATATTATGGTGACCCTTTAAGACAGGTGGCTGCTCAATAATACAGGTGGCCGCTCAGGCAGATTTTACTGTATAATATATTATACATAATTAGTTGTCATAATATATACATACACATGTACGTATGCACGCACACACACACATTTCTCATTACTCTCCATTACTTAATTAACAGCCATTTGGTTTATGGGACTCAAAGTGTACCGCCACATAGGTTACTCTTTTTTTTTATCAAGAACAAAGTCTTTTTTTACATGCCCATCTAGTCTTTTCGACTGACTTATCACATCCTTTGATATAATAACCATTGAACAATGTCTGGAATGTGACAAATTTAACCAGATCTGCCAACAAGGAGGATTGATCCTGTGACCTACAACACATGAGCTCTTCCATTGAGCTAAAACCCCACTCCCAGCACACAACTAGACAATTTTGGTATATAATTATACATGGGCAAATACCTTACGTATTAGACCAGCTTAGTTGTTTGAGCTAGTAGTTTGTTACAAGATGATGTGACCTTGCAGTAAGATGGCAAGAAGCCATGGACTGTGCACTGCTGGATGTGGCCCAACATTTCTGTCATGGAAGCAAGGTCAGCAGTGACATTCTAGTGCAATCGGCTGTTGCTATCTTCTAAGGCTTATTTTCTTGTATTGTGTTGAAGAGCACTAATACTTCTCACTGTCTGAGATACACATGTACAATCTAGGACTATCTAGTTTTCTTTTCTTACATCATTATTTTCTGTACATGGGTGATGGTTAATGCTCTTACTTGACATACATGTGAGCTGGAGGTTGCAGGATCGATTTGTCACTCTAAAAAAAACCTACCAAACCCAAACTTCATTTGATTACAGGTTTTATCCTATAACTTACCCATAATATCCCTGTAATAAATCCAGTTGATATTTTGGTTTATTTAATTGTGTAATAGAGGTACTGCTGTAAATAATTGATGTGTTTACAAGCCAATATTTAACCTGTACACCATGACATAATGTTTTAAAGAAGTGATTTCATACTACACTTGAGCGAAGCGCGATGACAGCGTTACTGATAGAGCCTAATTTAGAACAGCATTTCAATGCATAATTTACTAAATATTGACTTTTTGGAAGAGTTATAGGATAAATAACATTCACAGCTCATGTTTTTAATATAGAAAATATCATATTCATCTAGTTAATCTGTATTTGTCTTGGTAGAGACTTGACAAATATCGATTAACCTAAAATCGTTTCATATTTTCCATTAAAAACCACTTGTGACGAATTATTTATTTAGCTTATCAAATGTTGTAGTATGTACTGTCCTATCATATGGCAATTACATTGTTTTCAATATTTTGTTTACCCTGAAGCTTTTGATTATTACAGTTACGGAACTACAATGGATCTCTTGTTCCAGTTAACAGCAAGCTGGTTGTCAACATCAAGTCAGAGTAAGTCGAATTCCACCACTCATTTACAATCATGAATGGAAAAATTGAGATCATGTAACAATGGAGTGAAGCGAGTTACACACAAATACATTTCTCTATAAACAGAAGAGAAAACACTGTCCTTGTTTATCTATATAATTGCATACATTTATTATATGATATTAAATATTAACAGAAATTTCAAAATTTCATTATGTTACATAAAATTGATCGGTCTATGACATATGATAGAACTCTTCTAAGGATACTGCTATTATCTGGAGATGTACATGTAGGTGTCAAACTGGGTGATTGAGGGTTTTTCAAATTAACTCACACTATGCACCAACTCAGTTTTACTATGTAAACCAGCCTCGTTTCCTGGCACCAATAACAAGACTAAAGCCCACTTGTACCTGTGAGCAAACATGAACATGTGGCATCTATAAGGTTTTCACTTGGCAGTAATCTGATCATAACCTGGTGCTAATATTCTTACTGCACACGTTTATTATCATGTCTTGCTTTGGACATGGTAGACACGTAGAGCTCACTGAATAGTTTTATTATACAGTCACTTCACTATTCATTTCATCACATGCAGAAAAAAAGACTCAATACCTCAGAAAAAAACACTACGCAATTAGAATAGCATAGAAATATTCTATTCACGCCTTTGTTGGTTCGAGTCTAATTTGAAATCCATTTGGATTGAATAAAAAACTGCATGTGATTTTATTGTAGATTAAGTACATAGAACTCAGGGCCCCTAGAGTAGCAGTATAATAAAGACATACCCGGTAGTACATTGCACAGAACTTTGAAATTTTCATCTGCATATATATACAGTGTAGCAGACTTGTGTAATGCACATGTTATTTTGAATTGCATGCTAAAACTCTGTGGTAGGTTTAGCATAAGCAGATGGCATATCAATTTAAATCCATGTTTTCATTTCTTTGTACTCTGCGTAAGTCATTGCGTCTAAAACATTTAATCCTCGTATATTACAACACGGCTAATGTTTAGGTTGTGAGATATAAAACGAAAAGAAATATATTCATATATAAGTTTCAACTGGTAAGGTTGTTGATGGTGATTACCGCACTAGCCACAATGGCCGTATTGATTTCAGTTTTAACCCATTTATAAATAATCATTAAATGAACGTAATATCAAGGAGGTGTGAATTTGATATCCACACCTCGATATTACGTTCATTTATGGACTAATTTATAGATAATCATTAAATGAATGTAATATCGAGGAGGGGTGAATTTGATATCCACACCTCGATATTACGTTCATTTATGGACTAATTTATAGACATACACATGTACCATTTTAGTGCAGCATTTAATATGCTTCAGTGCATTTTAAAGAGCCTCACTCACCAGTTGGGTGTGAAAAGCCTGATCATATGAAGATAATGCAAGTTATAAGCAAATAAGGTTTATGCTAGCAGAAGAGAAAGCACTGTCCTTGTTTGTCTAGATAATTGTACACATTTATTATTTGATTATGAACATCAACACAAATTGCACACATTTTGTATATCATTTATAAACATCAAGACGAATGCCAACATGTAATGACTTGTTACGCATCATGCATATACCGCCACAACATACGGAACTGAACAGTTCAAACAAACAGTTTTAAGGTGAACACTTGGTCTGCAAGTGCAACATAGTGATCTGATACATGTATGTATCTACATGTTTATCTTTGATATTAATACACATAGCAATACAAGGATACATGCCTGCAATCAAGTGCTATGGCATGTACAGTGTATATACTAGTACATATATTAAGCTTTATTGACGGTATCACTGCCTATTTTGATTCTTTAAATATTAAAATGGTTGCCATTTCACCAGTGATTAAAATTGTTTCTTCCTTGTTTAGTCACATTCCTGTTTTCTTCCTTGTTCAGTCAGACTCCTGTTATTTTTCATCTGCGATGTTAACCCTGTCTCAACTATATGAAGGGAATAATTATCTGTAATTACTACTATGCATGCTTCCTTCTCATCTTCTAATGTTGTAGTTATCCTGCCTAATGTCTCCACATATTGACATGATGATGATAGTTAGGTCATGCAGTACTTATGTACATATGTAGGTGATTGTAAATGATGCTTAATCATGCCAGATGCAGCCAATAACCATTCAGATTCAGAAATGACCTTTAGAAGCTTGGTTGCTGTGGAATAATGTGCGATACCATATGATGGGAATCAGGGAAAGAATCGCATCAGGGGTGGAAAAATAACTTCTGATTGGGAAGTATTATTAGTGCTTACGTGTGTATGGTACAGAACAACATTATGGTAACACATTTGAAGGAATTCACATTCAAAAGAAACCAAATGTGTGTATACCGTTACCAGTATTTCCCAATAGTTGTAATATTTTGTGAATAGGTTTTTAATATGAACTTCCTTTGGTCTTGGTGCACATGTGGTATACATGTATTTCAGGAAGACTACATTTATTACTATAAGCAAGCATGATACTGGTAACAATTATGGAAGTAGGTAACCTTAAATTAGCTGTTGAAGGATGACAAAACTGATGTGCTATTTTTATTTCCATTCTATACTGCAATGTGAGCATCACTGGCTTAGTTTTCACTTTAAATATTACTTTGATCATTTGTAGCCAAGCTACCCACCTTGGACACACACAACTTTGGCATTGGGGTGCTATGGTTTACCATGCCCAGGGTGGTGGGGGTGGTTGCTTGAACCTTTGGTGGATAAAGGCACTTAAAATTTGTTGTCTAGTTGCCAATGAGCTAGTGTGTGCCCTTTCTACCACACAAACTCCTGTATATTGTTGGTAATTAGTGTATTGTATTTGCTTGATTATATAAAGAAAAACAGTAAATTGTTATTTTGAATTCGTTTCATTTTTTTTTCAGGCCATATATGCTGGAAACTGTGCGAATTTATCAAAACTGTAAGAATTTTTGCTTTTACACATTTGTTGTAAACATCTCCACATTTTGTGTTTGCTCTACTCCAACATTCATTACTACTTTCCCCCATTGAGTTTGATGACTAAAGACTTCTGACATTGTTCATCACTTAAAATTCATTGATTGATATGTCTTGTTTTGGAACAGGGCTGGGCATAGCTCAATGCATGAGTGTCTGTCTAGTGTTCGATAGGCATCTGGCGTTGTTACATGCATGTAGTTGGATTGGTCATGTGATGCGAACAATGGCAAAATTTAAAAAAATAAACTGGCTTAGGACTGAATTTTGGTCTTCCTGTTAATATAATGGAATGATCATAAGTTTTTGTTGTTCCATGATAATAAGAAGGAAAAAACAATGTTTAACCTATATTATATTGAGGATGATACCAACATTTGCACATTGTTTTTTTCTTCATACTACATGTACATAAAAGAAAAAAAATTTAACATCATTAGTTATAAATAAATTTTAAGACAATTCACATTTTATTATATTTGTTATTCCCCAACAAGTAAATTGGAAACAGATCAAATACATGTATAACAAAATATGTATAGCAACATCAGAATAGTTGTACATGAGTAACGAGAATCATTTGATCTGTTTGCTGTGTAAACTAAAATACATTTACTTGTTTCAAAAAGACAAGCATGTCATTAAATCAGCACTAGAAATTCTGCCATTTCACGAGATACCATTATGAGTCTTGAGAAATCAATCCAAAATCCAAACTTGTTTTGTAATACATGTACATGTACTAGCAAAAAAGGTTGGTGTAATACAGTACAACATTAGCCAACAAAATTATTAGGATTATTAAATTGGAACAAAACTCCCAGATCATTTTGTGAAGTTGTAAATACAATATATTTCCTGTTTTCAGCGTCTCCCCACGAGTGGAGACTGTGTAAAGCACCATATGATGAGACCATCAAGAAGCAAATACTTGACCTCAATTCTAGAGTACGTCTTTCTGTCACACTTTCATTCATTCAGAGCATTGTTGTGTTCCATTCAGATTTGTATAAAACAACACCCATCGTATGTAGACTTGTAACATGATTAAGCCACAAAAAAAAGATGGGGAAAATGGGCTCGGTATTAACGTGTTCTTTTTTCAGTATTCTAGCAAGATTCTATTTCTAAAAAACAAAAAACCATTTATTTTTATTTTTGGGAAGAAAGATTTTATGGTAATAGGAAAAAAAGGATCAGAAACTTATGATAATGAAAATTTTACTTTACACCCACTTGAAATCTGATAGCACACAAATATATATATATTTTTGATTGTCCTAACTGGATCAATAAATATAGTACAATGTTTTGCTTACATTGGGGTAAAATGTGAAAAGTGTTTTACTTGGGAAGTGGTGTTTGTAGAAAGTTGGGAGATCAGACTGTAACAATGTCAAATTCATATAAATAAATTTTTTCTGTTTGTTCAGTCTTTATGTTTGTATGCTTTAATAAGATAATTAATGTATTAACCTCTTTAAAATAGATTGCGAAGCTGGAAGAGACAACACCGGAATTACAACACCTGAGATTAGGAAAAATCAAAGCAGTGAGTGCAAATCATTGTCTTGTTTATAAAATAAATAATTTAACTCTCAGAATCATAATTAACAAATATATGTATATTTTGTGTTTATTTGGTTTGAAAATACTTAAATATTGACGTGCAATCCTTCTCATCTTGTGAATTGAGTTCTTTTATATCACATAACTGTTTTATTGACTAATGTTATAATTATAGTTTTTTGATGTATACAGTATAAAAGTCAATTAACATAGAGGGGAAAAAACACTTCTTTCTTTTATTGTCTGAATGGCAGGAGTTGCAATATACACTATTCTGTTATCCCAAAAATGGTGGTTTTTTAAACAGGATAGCTTAACAAATATTCAGCTATCTTGTTTGGATGTCATTTTAAGCACATTATTCTGTTTTGCCAGGAAATTGAAGATCTTGACTTGAAGCTAGAATTCATCAATAAAAGAATCAATGATGCAAACAGCACACACTGGCGTGGAATGTTCAAGAAGTGCCCACTATGGTGATATCTCACATACTATTGTGGAATGTTCAAGAAGTACTGCAAATGGAATGACAGTCGGTACATGAAAGCACATTATAAGTGGGAAAAGTTCATGGTTTACAGTACCCGCTATGGTGATATGACACATACATTGTACTGACATGGAATGTTCAAGAAGTACGCACTATGGTGATATGACACATACATTGTACTGGCATGGAATGTTCAAGAAGTACCCACTACATGTATGGTGATATGACACATACATTGTACTGACATGGAATGTTCAAGAAGTACCCACTACATGTATGATGATATCAGTAAATGAGTAATGTCTTAGCTTTATCGTTCATGATCAGAACAGCATTGCAAAACATGTCACTGGGAGAATTGCAACTTGTTATTACCAGGTGTGTTGATTCCTGACTTGAGGATTGTCACCCATCATGAATATACTGTATGTTCTACATGTATGATAATGTTATGCTACTCTAATGTTACAATCATGATTCAATCACTTCAGATTGGGATTCGTTGTACTGTCTCATAGTTATTTGAAGTGGCCGATCGATGGGACTATTGACTGCTCCACTGTGTCTCAGTACTGCAGAAAGTGTATATGGACATCTCATTTCACTTTGGGTTCAGTGTAACCTTCTATATATCCTAAATACAACGGGTATTGTTTGTATGTGTAATTTTTTATTTTTCAGTTAAATTTTCTCATTTAACTCCAAAAATTACAATCACGCAACTAATTACTAAACTTGATATCCATTAAAAAAATACAAAAATTTCTCTTTTGCAATGCGAATATTACATATTTCAAGTTGATCGTTATATCCAAATTTCGGAAATTCATGGCTGCTAGTATTACCTGTTTTACAGTACTAAACAAAACTAGCTTCTATGCGCAACTCACCCACCGTATTGCTCAATTCAATTAGTGCAGCATAGACCTGTAGCTTAATAACATGCAATCAATTCATCATTTATACCTTAAGTATAATTAATTCACCATTTATTTTATATTTCAATCCCTTTGTTTGATGCTGAATATGTTATACAAAATTATTGTTTTTGTGCATAAGACAATCCAACTTTTTTGTTTTTAATGCCATTGTACACATACATAACCGGTACATGTGTATGTAAGTGTGTTCAAAATGCCAATATCCAATAAACCTATATATCGCCAAATATTGACACGTATCGAATAACAGCACATTTTACTTTCGCTTTCGTTTTGCTGAAACTAAGCAGTAGGGTTGGGTTGGGTCATTTTTGGTGTGCTTCCATTAGAAAACTGTTCAAGCACACTAAGCAGTAGCACACTTCCACATTATGAAACATTTATTCAAGGAAGACAAACCAATCTGTTGATTTTTTTTTTAAATTAAAAAAGGATAATGTGTGCTACAGTTATTTTCAACTCTAGCATCATATTGAATTATATTACAGTATTCGCAAATGTTGCGCCATCATGATCTTTAAATAGGAACTTGGTTGTTATTAAACATAAAAAAAATTATGGGTTGAGGTCGTATATATGTAGAAATATATGTGTCAGTAAGTTATGGTGCTGCAAGTCTGTTTTTATTTTCCAATGTCAAAATTACATATCGCAGGTTGATTGTTTTTACAAAATAACATAAACAGCTGCGAATATTACCCGTTTTAAAAGTTATTTATTTAAAAAATACATCAACTTTATATTAAATGAGCCAAATTTAATATTCTATTTATTACCCCATGTTTTAGTTTTATACTGGGTCATCATTGTTCTTGTATTGTACATGTATAATGTGGAACTAGGTCTGAGTTATAATATCATACGATTAATAGCTGTACTGTCTAATGTGAAACTATGTTTGTGTCAACATTGTTCTTGTACTGTATAATGTGGAACTAGGTCTGAGTTATAATTGTACTGTGTAATGTGAAATTATGTTTGAGACTTTGAGTGGCATTAATATTGTACTGTACAATGTGCAACTATGCCTTGAGTCATCACAGATCTTGTATTGTATATCAATGTTATTTTAATCTTCAAAAAGAGGTGCATCTAGTCATAGTTATATTTGGCCAGTAATTACAGTAAGTGCAGGATAAATGAGAATATTATGTTAATTCATATCAAGTACCGGTACATGTGTGTTGTTAATCACGTGCATGTGTATGTACTGTATACCAGGGTTTAATCTACTGGGGAATTCCCAATTTGAGAAACATAATTTCCCAATTTTGAAAAAATATTTTTTTTTTTTTTTTTTACATTGACAGAGCACAAATGACTGGATAAAAATAATTCCTTTTCTTTATACTATGAAAAACAACTATCACTCTTTAAAAAGGAAAATATCCAATTAATAGAAGACATCCCAATGTTGACTACCGCGAACAAACAAAAACCAAAATTCCCCCTTTTCTGTCGATCGCGTTATTTTTTT
>JAULBR010093626.1:0-12011 GCA_032355825.1 Melanodrymia aurantiaca
GAAGTGAATGGTCAGAACATGGACGTTATGTAAATCACATCCACAAGTCACCGACATAACGTCCATTTATGGACTAGGCCTATGCCCAGTGTTAAAAAAAATTACTTCTCCAAACAATTATTTTCGTACACCTATCAGTATCATGCTATTCCAAAATATTCAAATACTGTACAACATATTTGATTAAATTTAAATTACTTGTAGGGGAATTGTTACTGTTAGTGCTTTGATTTATTGGAAGGGCTATGCAAGCACCGCAAATTCAGAATGTCAAAAACAGTTGATGTTACGATCCGTTTGGCATACCTCCCAAACAACCACCCTAAACATAAATCAGACTGATGGCATTAACAAAATTAATACGAAGCAATAATCATAACATAGTTTTATTTCTGAAATTAAGTTATTTTTCTTTATTTTGTTTACATAACAAGAAGGATGTTATCGATATCACCCATCAATTTTATTTTCAACCTCACCATGTTGAATTACAGGCGGAAGAGGAATTATACTTGTTAAACAATTCCACCAATTATTTTGGGGCACTCAACTCCATAATCACACCTACATGTATAAGGACATGTGTCAGCTTTGTAATTATATATAAATATATAATATAACTTAGAGGAATTATAATTCTTTTATTTTTTATTAATTTATAGAAATTTCAATATAATTATGTAGGTTACGTATGCTTTATATGGACAAATTTAAACATCCACTGTGACTAGTTTTTTTGGGGATATAATCTTGTATATTTCAATACTAACAGAATAGCGGATCACATTCCATTGATATGATAATTATCACTTCACGGTTGGAAATGATAGAAACAACAGAAATAATATTATCTGTTTATTACTTTGATGTTTGCATAGAGGTTAAAATTGACTCAGTTGTACGGTGAAAAGGATGAGTTAAAATTTCCAGTTGTTCATTTCCCCATGCTTTATGCCGACCAATAGTCCATCTGTTTCAACAAATTGTGTCTACATATCACAACATCTAAGATACTTTATGCAATGTTCATTATATATGCCGATTTTAAACAACACCATAGCCTTCAAGCTCAACAGTTATTTTATCAGAGTTATAACATTTATGGACTGGTAAAAACTTTCAAACGGTTTCTAGATACATAGATAGTTTACGATACATATATGATGCATCATTAATCCAGATTATGCCTGATGTAACACCCTATACACAGCCCCTTTCATATGCTTCTATAAAAAGAACCCAGATCTATAAAACATAATTTACGGCTGGGCTTAAACTGTAAATTGGCGTTCTTGTTTAAACAAATACATCGGGTGGTTGTATAACTATGCCATTTGCTGGTACAAAAAAGATATACACATGGTTCAAGTTTTAACCCAATTATTGTTGTTGAGTTCCGTTTTGTCATGTTTTCCAAACATTAGCTTGATCCCATGTATGTCTGGGGAACATAGTTATCTCCCCTTATATGTAACATGCCAAACGCAACAGAAAACAGATCGTGTTCTTGATTTATTATAATTATAATATATTTGATACAAATATTACCTCATTTATACTGGATGCTGTTAGACTAACATTTTTAGTATCCACTATGAGTAATGGAGTGCGAAAACTCGTCGATGGCAAGATATCCAGTAAAAAAGTTATGATTTTCTCAAAATTATATTGTCCATTCTGTACTGCAGCGAAGGATGTATTTAAAAAGTATGTAGGGAAAGAATTGGATGAAACCGATTATGAGATTTTTGAAATTGGTGATGATCCAAATTGTGGAAACATTCAAGATTATTTGTTGGATATCACAGGGCAGCGTTCGGTATGTTGTTTAGCCTTTAGACTAAACTTAGAAATTATAGAAGTTTAGGTGCTTGCTTAGGGGATAATAATTTAATTATTGTTTTTTAAATTAAAGGGGCAATCCCAGGTTATGTGTCTACACAGTGATCAGCCAATCACAAGTCTCAAAATGTGATGGACCTCTAAATTCCAGTACGTTTCTTTTAAATGGGCGTGTAAGTAAAAATTGTCAAGACGCACTTCCTATGCGAGTTTTTTTAAATAATTTTATGGCAGAGAATAAAAACTATTATTTACTTTGTACAGTACAGTTTAAACATATTTTCTCTGCATTTAAAGACAATCACTAAGAATTTTGGTGCGGAAAGTGTGATCACGTGACAAAGGTGTGGAGCGGGTTATAATACACAAATTCATTTGCATCAATGCATGTCAACAGAAGAGAAAACACCGTCTGTTCTATCTACATAATTTCATTTTTATTATCTGATTATAAACATCAGAAATGTCAAAATGTTATTATATTCCCGTAAAATTTTGTTTTGTACATTGTATCGTATGAATAAGTCGACTAAACCTGTAGCTCATTAGATCAAACATTTATATGGTCACGATATAGGCCTAAGTGTATTATCTGGAGATGCAGCAGAGTGGAAACGTTTTGTGCAAACATGAGTCGTCTCGACCACCAACATCTTTATGTTGCCCAAACAATTTGTCAATCTTTATATGTAGGCCTACATGTACATACATGTATCACCTTTTTTAAAAACTGAAAAGCGAACTTCATGTAACTTGAAAAGCAGATTAGTTTACTTTCATGGATTTTCGTAAATGCACAATATACAGAGGCCTCACAAAGTTTAAAATCGCACAAATTATGTGGCCAAAAAAAGAAAGAAATTATTTATATTCAAAGATCAATGTGTTTGTTAAATTACTTTGCACTTGTCACATCAATGATCATATTGAATTAAGTAACATCTCAAAGCATACATGTAGGTAAATGAGTTTGTTAAACAACCGGCTGCTTTCCTTCTTGTACTTTCAGCAAGTTTGTTTCTCGTCAAGTAAAACATTTTAATTTTGTGACTTTACAATATTATAAGCCTGCTTTTCAGTACTGAATATAAAATTACATCTATACAATGGATTTATCCATTGAACAAGCATAATAACATGTTTATATTTATATTTTAGGTTCCGCGGGTATTTATCAATGGCAAGTGTATTGGTGGTGGGACTGAAACAGAACGACTACAACAACAAGGCAAACTGAAGTCACTACTACAGTAGCTCAAGTTAACAAGTTACAATGTGCTATTTATTGACTGAAGACCGGTTATCCATTGTATTGTGTGCACCTCAGTGACCTGGAATACTTACTCACTAGTTGAACATTTTGTTTTGCAAATGTAAATTGTTTTGCTACCAATTTATTTATAGTGGCCAAGTTTTTATTTATTTTGATAAAACTCACATTTTGCAATTAATGTTCTACCCATGATATACATGTACCCGGTAACATATTTTTCATGTATATTATGCTTTTACAGTAGTTTGCTTTAAAGAGAATCTCAACATGTTGGCACGGAAAGCGTGATCACGTGATGACGCAAATTGAAATGTGTGTAAACAGAAAACACTGGCCTGGTTTATCTACATAACTGCATACATTTATTAATTTATGATTATAAACATCAACAGAAATGTCAGTGTTATTATATCTGGAGATCTGATAACTACATGTAGTTCGAACATTTCTAAGGTCATTTAGACTAAAAATTGAGCTTTATTACATGTACAAGGGACAAAAGTGTTTATTACTGGTAGATGTTTTATGTCAAAATGTTAGCTCAGGCAAGACGACTGAAATTTGGAAATGATTTCTACACACTTCAGGGCTTCTATAAATGCATTGGATATACACATGGATATTCTGAATAACAAATACATGTAGCAGGTAGTGCATAACATTTATAATCTTTTGTGGTTAACCGTTAATTAGTCCTTTTCCCCCCAACCCTACAGAATCATGGCTACATGGCCTGGTACATGGTGGGTGTAATTTTTAAGCATCCCCATTATACAGTATTTATTTTAGATTTGCAAATCATGTTCTGTGTTATGGATTTTAGTGGCTCTCAGTGTTTGAAATTGGTGTCGCAGCTCATTTTGGAACCAGGCATTTGATGTGACATAGGCATCGGATGGATTATATCCAAACTAGGAACAGGATCATCAGAATCAGTGTTCAGTCTTACTGCAATCTTACTTGTTGCAAGTCATGGGTCTAAATACAATGTATACACTATTCCGCTATCCCCAAAATAGTGATTTTTTAATGGAATAGTAAAACAACTATTCCAGAGGGCAAGCATAACTGGCGAAATATAAATCTTATTTCCTCAGTGAGTTTAACGTGTCATCTGATTGGGTTGTTAAAACCATTCCAGCCACTGACGTGAACGTTATTAAAATATCACGTCAGAAAGTGTGAGCATGACATTACCCTTTTAGTCTTCTTAATTTTGAGCGTTACATTGACTTGAAATTTACAAATAAATAGAATATTAAACTCGCTACCCTGTATTATAAAGTTTAAGTCCCTCATGAAATAATTTTCATTTTAGTCACTCGCTAAAGCTCGTGACAAATTGAAATAATTTCGCTTGGGTCGGCATCTCGTTTAATATCCTCTATATATGGAATAGTAATATTTGTCTTCCAGTTGTGGATTCATTCACCAGCTATTATAGTGTTACTCAAAACCTGTTCACTTTTAAATACCAGTGATATCGTTTGTGAAAGCAAACTTCATGACTTCTTCCATACGGTTATTGTTGCTTTTGCTCACCAAATAGTGATACATGTACTGGTTTTTTTTAAAGAGATAATAAATTCCATGGGTGTTAAAAAAGGTGAATTTGTGTGACTGAAAATTCATTATAATTTCAAAATTACATTACATAATTTTATTTATTTATTTATTTAGAATTTCCCTAACTAAATTCAGATCTCCTGACTAACAGTTAACACCAATGGAATTCTCCAATAGAATTACCCAGTGGTGATTTAAAAAATTTGTTTTTCCTTTAAAATGGTCGTAAAAAAACTGGTTCTCTTTATACTTGAGGTGATGATGGATTTGTCGTTTGTACGGCATATTCAGTGACACAACCAGCCCTTCGTTCAATGGCGCGGGCGTTCTGCTACCGATACAAACAATTTGACTGGTACGCATCGTATACTATCGCATCCCATTCATTTAATATTCATGCAAACACCGGTGTCAAAACATTTTGTGTCGCTAGCAGAACGCCCGCGCTATTGAACGCAAGGCTGGAATCTATGTGGAAGGGTTTTCTCAGGAAGTGGAATTTAAGTACCGGTAATGTCTGATAAGACCCAAAAAATATATATATACAGAACTCGTTGACATTCACAACCTCCTGGCTATGCTACTGTTGCAAATATAAAATAAAAAATGTCTTTTTTCAATGATCTGCAAATAAAATGAATTTCAATTCCATAAAGAGTTATTTTTTAATATATAAATTACACAACACAATTGTACATATTCACAATTTATTTCATGACATACTTCACATGTGAAATGACCGACAATCATTAGCCTTCACAGATGTATACAACTTACAAGAATAATAACGATAGGAGAGATATTGAAATATGCATGTTATGGAAATAACAATTCTCCACAAGTATAATAATGTGTATCACTCACTCGGACGAAGATGTCCCCGAGTCCATAAAGGACACTAGTCTACGAGTGCCAAGTATATTTACAACACGCTCAATATGCACGAACAACAATTAAACAGACAAAAAATGGTATATTTTAAATGTAATCCCGTAGTATCCTTTGCTAAGCAGGTTTTTTTGAAAGTCTCATGCTTTCAATAGCAGATTTTTTCTTCTTCGTTAAACCCTAATATAATAACAATAATAACTTTCAATTAATTAGGATGTAAAAGAATGCTAAAAACTTTTGCTTAAACTTGTACCGATACCCTTTCGAAATTATTTCTTTTGTTTACGGCAGGGATTCTAGAATATGGTGGCCAGATGTCCACGACCAGTGATTTTTACACTCGGGCCACTAAATAATTACTTTGGCCGTGCCTGATGGCCAGTAAAGAAATTGATTTACTTACATTTTTTTTATATTGGTATTGGTATTTAAAAGTTGGGCAAGTGAATTTTCAGCCATGGTCAGTGAATTTTCAAATCCATTGGCCCCATGGCAAGAGAAATTATAAAACATTCTAGAACCCCTGTTTGTAAATGTGAAATATAGTGCAACTATTTCACAATGAGATAACGAGCATTGTATTCCATAAAGGAAACATTATTATATACATGATATAGTAAATATAACTTCATGAGTTTGTGTATGTATTTAGGGAGTGCATAAATACCTGTTTTTTACATTCAGAACAATGGTGGGAAATTTTTTCCACCACCTAACAAACATTTATAAACTACCAATGTTTTTATAGAACATTGCTTTTATCCCTCTGGCCCTCTCAATTGTAAAACACATTGGTATTTATTCACTGTGCCTAACTTTAGAAGGTTAGGACATAACATTTAATATACCCAGTATACTTTTAATGTTAAGGAGTCTTATCATAAAATGATATAAATTGCCTACTAATTAATGAGTAATTATGTCGATATTAATTACAAATTACGTACGTAGTTAATATACTAGACAAAATTGAAGAAATGCAGTAATATATACATAGCTACTAATAATTACTTTGCAGGTAGTCCACAATATAGGATTATTTATTATATTAGTCAACATTTTTTACATTACTATAAACAATAACAATCACAACATATTTCAATTTTACCATTCGTTATCAACTGAATACTAAGTATTATCACCAAAGTCCAAAATAATTCTGCATGAGACAGTTCTTTCTAGAACAAGACACTCCATAATGGCGGAAATGTTTCCTTGTTTCAGATCTTGACGTGTAACAGGTACAACAATTATTTACCAATTACTAGTCGCAGGTTGTAAACAAAAGTACCATTTTATAAATTATGGAAACAATTCTACTTGGGACTGACAAAAGGTTCTCATTTATACATGCCTAAAATCGATCAAGTTCAGACATTTTACTATTTAATATATTCATAGACATATGGGATCGATGGAACTTTACTGGAAGGGTGATGGAATTTGAAATTGATAATTTCCCATAAAAAAATAAGTATTTGACTGGGAAAACAATAATTTCAGTCGATTAAAATGCTCAAATATAAATTTTTACACTGAAAAATGTAATGAAATTTATTTTTCATTGTTAAATTTTTCTTTTGAGATTTAACCATAAGATTTTTTGTTTTTAAAATTAAAGATGTTTTAGTGTTGTGGGGTTAGAGCTCCATCCACTGCCAAACTCAGGCTTGTAAGCCTATCAACAGACTAACACAGTATATTCTAAACTTGGTTTTAACGTTAGTGAATAAGCTGATCATTATTGGAGTCTCACTATAGACATGTTATTTAAAGAAAATTTCAATCCTGTAGATGTTAAAGACTTTCGTACTTACACATAATATCATTATACGTACACACACATGATTGCACTTTAGTTTAAGACTAATGTTCCACTGTCTCCGATTTTCAAGTTCTGGCCATAATATCTTTGTTGAACATGTTCTGAAGAAACAGGCTTCTACATTGTACATAGATAAAATATTTCCGATGATCTTAATTTTATAATGCAATTTAAGAACTGGGATAAGCTAATAGAAAACTGAGCTATGTTTAAACTTTAGATTTAATTTTTCAAATGCTATCATTATGCCTACTAAAAGTTTACTTTAGATCATTTTGAAATTTAAATAGTCAAAGAATATAAACATTGTTCTCAATTTACACAATTAAACAATACCTGAAGCTATCACATCTCCAGGGCTACAGTATGGATTTCTATGGGTCCCATATTCTACTTTACTACCGGTAACTGTATCGAGAAAACGATCAAAACATCTGATAAAAGAACAAACATTAACTTTCCTAACTAATGTAATGGGGAAAAAAATTACTTTAAAAAAAAAAAAAATTAATTATAGACCAGAAACTTCCATTTGTGTAAACATGATTGTTATACATTATATACGGTGTTAACTGAAAAATACACAAATTGTGCCTTCAATTTAACAAAGTCATGTTGAAAAAATGCATACAAATTTATATCCTACATCCAATGGGCAACTTGCATACATTTAAAACAAATCCCTCGTTGCTTCAAGAATGATCAAACTAGTCCATAATAAACTTGTACATAAATAAAACTGTTTATACTATTAGTCCCACTGCAATATTTTTATAAACATCCATCACCTAATAAATATACAATACTTACAAGCCACAGAGAAACTAATGGAGATGTTTCAGACAGGATTTCAGTTATTAAATTAATGTGAATTAGGTCTAGGTTAAATAAACCCACTCCATCATAGCATGGTAGATAACAACAAAGACAGTAAAACTACTAAAAGGGAATGTCAACTTTTTAGTTGTATAATAGAATTTGCACAATTTTGTGCCAAAACATGGACAGCTTCTCTACAATTATCAGGAATAAATATTGAAAATGATATGTGCAGATTTAAAAGTGTTACCGGTACTAAAATGTTAAAGGGTAACATTTGGCAAGTGATAAAAAGCAAATGTTTAAAAAGGAGGAAACAACCAGAAAAGAAATAACTGGAGTTTCCTCTCAGAAATTTAAACAGTAAAGAGGATTGGCCATGTGCAGTACGATTGGTCATTAGAGTGGCTTCCCTTGGCACCTCGGTCTGTTAATATGAATTTGTGTAGCTGAGCTTAAAGAGAATCCATGCACCATACTAATTATCTGAATAAAAATGTTAGATTGGATTTAATTTGAAAATATTCATTACAGAATTTCTATAAAATATGAGATTTGTTGACTTTTCCATAATAATCATCCACATTTGATAATCGACGGTTCTGACTTTAGTTCAGGTTTTGTTTTCAACATGTTTATAGATGTACAGATACACACCTCTACCCCATAGTACACAACAGTTTAGTTTATAACAATTAGTGCAGGCAATAAAATCAATCAATTTCCAACTCGATTATCCCTTATTTGTTTCAGTAAATATTGTCCACAATATTGACATTTCCCTAAACCACGAAAGACGATGCCTAGCCCACCCAACACAACTGAACATTTTAAAGAATTTGGATAACCCGTTAGATAATATTCAGATGGTGACATCACTACTATGCAAACCCTTTTCATGTTACCTATCTGGGCATTCTCACAGAGTGACAGAGCGACTTGTGACAACTTCTAGTCATTTGTAGTGTATGACTCTGTACAATTTCTGTATTGCCATTCGCATATATATATATATATGTAACTTTTAGGTTTCAAACGATGATGGAACACTCATGAAATCTGTGGCAAACACAGACAAAATAATCGTTTATATACATGTATGACATCCCTACATAACTGGATTGACTTGTTTGATAACTTGTGATTTCTTGAAGAAAATAAGACATGTTCTAATCATTTCCATTTCTTCAGGGGTGGTATTTATCAAGCGACTTAAGTCAGAAATAAGTCTAAGAAAAAACGTAAGTCTCTAAGATTGTGACTTCAGTTCTGAGAAAATAAACAATCCCCATGACATATGTTTTGGACGTTTTTGACTTAAGTCTTAAGTTTCCTGAGGTGTCTTAAGAATTCTACAAAAACTTAGGCTTACGTTGTCTTACCTTATTCAATTTAATGAAACTTAAGTCAAAACTTAAGTTGCTTGATAAATACCGCCCCTGAATCTGTAGGATGCAACCAAGAGATACGATTTTGGCATTATTACCACACAACTTGATTTGGGTTACAAAGAAACTACAGTCAAACCTTCATGAGTGGCCACCTGTACTAAGCAGACACCTGTAGTCAACAGCCATCTGTTCTTACTCCCTAGGGTGGCTTACTGTATACACTGCATCGTATGTCTGCTTCTTTAATCAATGGAATGGACTAAAGCATCTCCCAATATCATAAGATACCTTGAACCTATTCAGTATCGGATAATCATATTGGACATCTTTGAGCAGTTCGTCAAAAACCCTATCACAAGATAAGAGGAAGCTAACTGTTAAGTAGAGCTATTTAAATCAATGCTAGCTGGTGTAAGTAATGATGGCTAAGCTACATGTATTCATATAACGATAAAATATAAAAAGAAACCATACTGTCGAAACCTACACATCCAATGAAAAATGCACTTCATTTTCAAAAACAAACAATAAATAACAAAGTGTAATTCAATACACCAAAACTATTGATGATTATGACATGCAGACATGAATGTGTAAGCAACTCAAACATGGAATTTTTGTGAAAATAAAATGGTTGAATTCAATTTCCCCAAATGACATTCCATTTTCTACTATGAACACCAATGACAACACTTTTCAAATTCTAACAATTTTGTTTGTTTGTTCTACAGGCTCAACAAGAAGTTGTGAACTGCAGTTGGAAAATATCGACACACCAAGTGTATCCAGTTTTAAAAGTTATATGCACACATGAAAATTAGTATGCACTGGATACATTGAAAGAAGAAATTGTGAACCCTGGATTACATTATGTAAACCTTTTCTTTTTTAACAAAAAAAAAGCTTGTTATAATTGCACTGCTAACTACAGAAACAAGTCTTGCTTGAATGAACATGGTGCAATGTACTGGTCGGCATTATAAGTGCTCATAAAGAAACAACATTTAACCTACTACCAGGTAAACTACGATAATCATCTAGATCTTTGTTCAAAGCTTGAACTAATCAATGGTAATCTTTTAATACACAATTACAGTGCAACAAATGACTGTATACTATTTCAAAGATGATGTTCTGAAGTTTTTTTCTCTCATTTTGTTTTCTTTTTTCTTTAATCTTTCAGTTAAGGATGTGCTCCAAAACTGTCCAGGCCTCAGCATACAGAACATCAGCTCAGCATTTGTTGTTACTCGGCCTGCCGCAAGGGTTTTAGAAAAATCACTAACACATGCTAAAGACAACATTTTAGCTTGCTGCAAATGCTGGCTATATTGTTGCACCTACATACACAATGACGTCATATGTTACAAGCACTCATGTGGTGTGAATTGTCAGCTCTGTCCGTCCGTCCGTCTGGCTGTCTGTGGTGCTCAGTAGCGGTTTCCTCCCGACCCGTACTGTGATACAGCTCCTCTAGCCGCTCCAGATGCGGCATTAGACGCGGCATTCTGCACAGCTTCGTTCTTCATCACTCCTTGTGCAAACTCGGCTTGAGCCTTTTGGAAGCTGGCACCGGTACTGCGGTAGATCCGGTGCACCTTAACAGAAGGAAAAACAGTCAGAACGGAATGTTATCATGATGAATGAATGTTTAACGACATCCTAGCACAAAATACAAAAACAGTGATCCGACACCAATAAGTTTAAACATCCAGAATGTTCCATCTTACTAATAAAAAAGTGGATTGAAATAAATAAAAATGTTCAATGAGAAAAAAAAAAGAACTTGTTCTTACGAACTCAAATGTTTTTAATAGTAACTTGTAATTAACAGAATCCTAATAATATGAAGGCAGACTTGTAAAATTTACGATAGAAAGAAAACCGATATTTTTAACGACTAGAGTAACTACATGTAAGGTTACATTAAACATCTTCCAAACAATTGTTTGTGATACAAATGCTTGCATTACACTAATTACCAACAAAACTAAATCAAAGACACGCATAACATGTAGTAATTTAATTCTGAAATTGAGTAATAATGTTATGTATAGGCATAACGTGTAATAATCGAACACCAAAAGCAGCTAGTATTGGGCAAGGATAAAACTTAAGGCCTCTATCAATGCATGCAATCTGTATCGTAAAGCTGTGACGTCAAAGAGTGGATAATTAGAAGTTTCAGTCAAGATTCTACAGTATTATCATCATTGGGCTAGATGATTTAAATTAAATTGATTTTGATTAGACTACACATGTTTAATGTTCAAATAATTGTATTTTATACTTTGAACATCAGAAATCTATTTACAATTTATAGTTTGATAATTCCATTTTGTATATTCTCATTTGTTATAAATGCTTGGATTGGTCCAAATGGTATCATGTGACTTAAAAAAAC
>JAULBR010093637.1:0-12011 GCA_032355825.1 Melanodrymia aurantiaca
TAAATTACGTTATTATATAATTTATTATTTTCTAAATATTGTGTAAAATAGCCATTTACAAAAACAAATTCGTTTACGTTTCATGTTCGTTCAAATTTCCAAAGGTGACAAATGTACATTTTACATCAATGGATTACAACAGCCGTTGATATACTTTCTTTTGATCGTCAGTATTATATATAAACAGTATTCCCCAAAATTATTCCATTACATTACTTTTTATTTATCTTTATATGTAAAATCAAGACCACCTTTGAGTACACAAACTTGTACACATGAGTCGTCATCTATAATTAATTAATGCTGTTTTGCTAATTAGGACCATGCCGGATCATCTCTGTTCATGCTGTACAAAGCCATCAAGTTGCAGGCGGAGAAAGGACCTGTGGACTATTTAACGGGAGACGCTCGTTACTCGTTGTCAGAAGACAGACTTCTCAGAGAGAAGATTGAACCAAAAACACTGGTGTGTAGAAAATACCATCATATCACTGCGATTCAAAATATACTGTATTATTGTCGCAAATTTAGTTTTATTTGTGAGGCATTGACCGGTACTAATACAACGTAAAAATTTGTGACAGTACTTAACCCATATATGTTGCCAAATCAGAAAATACAGTAGCATCATCCGTATTTTAATTTCTGCCATTGTTTTTAAAAAAAAAAAATTTTAAACAAACTTTTGGTTAAATGATTTAAAAATATATACCCTGTATATGTTTTTTTTACACTGTAGATAAATGTAATTATATCATTTTCCATTTTAGAGTAAGGAAAAAGTTAAATAGGTTAAATTGTTGTGATAAATTGTATGTTGTTTATAACCCTTAATAGATAATATAATGTAATATAATATAGATTAGCATTGTATTGTATAGTGTTGTTTATTGTTTTATTTTTAATTGCATTTTTCTTTCCATACAGATGTTGAATGTTGAACACAATGGGGAGGTAATCCAGTGTCGCACGCTCGACTGTGATACAATAACGCAGTGCAAGGAAAAGATGCTCGACTTGTTGTATCGTAACATAGCATTCTCACAAAGACCATCAATACACGAACTTGATTTAGGTAGGAATAAATCAATTTCACTATTTCAAATAACCGTTCTCCATAGCTCAATCGTGTGTATTTTTATGTCGTGATGTCATACACTCGATCAAGATCTGTACACACAATGTTGTTTACAAGTTGTGTACTTAGGACAAATCCAGCAATGAATAAAGGCACAATTGTATATAAAAGTATCTACAAGAGGAAATGAACGGTTGCTGAAGTCATTGATGGATAATTGAAAGAGAAAATGTTTTCTGTGGAAATGTTTTTGGTTTGTTCAAACAAAGCTAATTTAGAACAGAAAATTATGGAACCAAAACAGTTTTTTCATGTCATTTTACTAAATTACTGTTATTTACAATTTGATGTCTATTTTTAGAGTTGCTACAGGATTAAGATTACCTAATTACCTTTAGTTCACAATTGTATGTCTGTTTTCAGAGTGGCGGAATGGTCCTATTGGACCAGTATTGCTACAGGATTAAGATGACCTAATTATCTTTAGTTCACAATTGTATGTCTGTTTTCAGAGTGGCGGAATGGTCCTATTGGACCAGCATTGCTACAGGATGAAGATTCCACGTCTTCCAGTAAGGACGGGTGGCGCCGCTATAATACACTACAGTACTACAAAGTTACAGATGGTGCTTATTTGTCTTTACTACACAAACAACAGACTGTTAAGTCTCTAAATGGTAAGCTCAAATCATATTAGGTTGAGTAAATAATGTCTTTGAATTAAGTGTTAGCCTGTTCACAATTCTTCTTTTTTCTCCCTGCGTTATTTCCCATACATGTATGCTAACAAAATGTTGAGAATTCAAAATAGGAATTTTGAATAAACAGTAATTTGAGATTTTTAATCCAACTAGTTATAATAATTGAGCAATTTAGAATGTGTGTTTTCCTGACCATTCTCAATCCTTGGTTATGAAATTTTGAATTTTGTTCAGATGAATAATAATTACATTTTAATTATAATTATTGTGATGTTATTATTTACAGGTTCCTTAGATAACTCTGTGATGTCTATGAATTCTGCTTATCCTATCATGAAAGTTGACAAAGATCCTGGTATCAAACGCTGGCACCTGGTGAGTTCGGTCGACATACATTCACAGATATATATATATTTAGACTATTTTGCAGTCCACTGACGAGAGTGAATTCTTCTACCTCTCAGTCCTCATGTGGACGTTTTGCAATGGTGAGTTATTTGACGTTCCCATTTAATCCACCTCACAGATGCATTGGAAAGAAGTAGTATACTAGTTTAATTATGAAAACAGCAACATCTGGAGACATGATAACTTGTTTTATAAGAGTGTTGTGGTAATGACATAAACAACATTAAGTTCTTTACCTTCTGATATATTCGGAGTAGTGTATGAGAACATATAAATATAAATAAAACAAGAATCCCTAGAACCTTATTTGTGTCTACCGTTACGCAATGATGTTTGAGGTTTGAACTGTGGTATTTGTTGCAGGTGAAACAGGAAGATATCCATGTTAAAGATGGTGGAGTGAAGATGATATCTGAGATCTTCCTCACTAGACTGTTGTCAACAAAGGTAATGCAAAATAATAGATTTATATAGACGATTCATCACAAGTTTTTTTTAATATGGAAAATATCAAACGAGTTTAGGTTAATCAGTATTTGTCGAAGCTCTGCTAGTCTCTAACATTTTATAATTATGGGCAATTTGCCTTGTACAAACATGAAAAAAATAGATGAAACAAAAACATGTAGTTTCAAAAAACTTCAATAAGAAAACATAGAAGATAAAATTGAGCAATACTATCTGCTTCTCTTTCTTATATACAATCAAACCTGTCTTAAGAAGCCACCTAAGGGAGTAGCAAAAAGTGGCCTCTTAAGACAGGTGGACTACAATTGGTGATTTGGGAGAATGTTATAGTGACCCTTTAAGACAGGTGCCTACTTAATACAGCAGGTTTGACTGTACTTAATTCTGTCTAGATTTAGCCAGACACAGAGTTTCTGACTCGAGAAAAACCTCCAATACTTAAACCATTGTAAATATTTCATTCTCAGGGTACTCTACAGAAGTACATCGATGACTTCTTCAAGACGATGTTGGTGATGAGTAACACGATGCCGCCTGTGATAAAATATCTCTTTGACTACCTCGACGTAGCTGCGGAGAAGTACGGCTTGTCTGACGAGGATATCGTACACACATGGAAGTGTAACAGGTAACTTTTATATCTTCTCATGGAAAGCAATTGAAAGGAACATCTATCTCTATGCATTTTCGCACTATATTTATAGACTTGTACAGGAGCTTATATGCAGCTAAATTAGTTAAATTGTTTAAAACAATCAATAAAAATTTAGACAATGTATTTTGTACTTTACTACTCTCCCTGCTATTTCTCTTGCCATTTAACATCTACAACTTTTAAGCATTTTTAAAGAATTTTGATTTAGTGACTTCAGTATCATTACAATATATTGATAAAAAGAAACATTGTGGCCTAATATTTTTAATGATCATTAAAATTTATTTTTGTTTGTTGTCTGAATTGGGTTCTTCTATACATGTACTTGACCCTCTTTATTTACAAATCTTGGATCCACTCTTGAGCTAAACATAATCATGGATAATGAAGTGATTTTCTGATAACTGTTGATATAATTATGTTTGACCGTGTATTTGTTCATGTTTTTCAGTTTACCACTCCGGTTCTGGGTGAACATTATTAAGAACCCTGACTTTGTGTTTGATATTCACAAGCCTCACATCGTAGATTCCTGCTTGTCTGTAGTGGCTCAGACTTTCATGGATAGTTGTTCCACCTCAGAACACAGGCTAGGAAAGGTTTGTTAATTAAATATTTTGAAACATATATCATTGGGAAATGTCTGAATCATTACATACACCGGTGTTAATATGTTGAAAGTTCTGATTTTGGGACTGAATTGGTGATTATATTTGAGAGTTCAATGTCCAATTTTGTCGGGGGCTTGTACTTAGTTTTAAGTAATGTATCAGTTTTGCCTTTGTTTTGTGATAATTTTACCAGTTTTTTTGTCAGTGAAAAAATTGTCAATAAGAATTAAATGTGAAAACATGTGGTATGAAATAAAAATAAGCTTAAAGCATTGAGTCATTAAGATGGTTGTATACACTATAAATTGTATGATAAAAAGAATGAAAATGAATACATCCATTGTATAAGGTTTTTGATATCAAATTTATCAGTTCTCAATGATAAAAGTGTAAACATCATCAGAAAGCCTCAAATAATTGTATACTTTATCAACTTGTGATAAATTTGTATTGGAATCGCAAGACTTTCAGGGAATATCCTCTATATTAGATTATATATCAACCATATTGAATATGGTACAAAGTTACAGCAGCATACAAAAAACATCTACAAGACCATTCTCTCATTAATTTTGAAACCAAATCAACAATATAGAAATGACTATTCTATTGTGTATGTTACTGATAGAAAAAAACAAAACTCATGCTTTTCACTGTTTAATTGCAGGATTCACCTTCCAATAAGCTGCTGTTTGCGAAAGACATTGTCCACTACAGGAAGATGGTCGAGAAGTACTTCACAGACATTCGAGACCAACCACCAATCAGTGATCAGGACATGAATTCATTCTTGGCAGAAGTATCTCGGGTTTGTGCATTTCTTTGCTCTGTGTATTCCTTGTTTAATATTTCCACCAAACCACCTTCTTTTGTGGGTTTTACTTTTTTCTTTAGTCAAGTGCCATTTGTCCACATGAATATTGTTTAATTTGGTCTGAGGAGAATGCACTCCTTTTGAAAAGCTGGCTAGGAGCAAAGTAATATCAAACAAAAACTAGAGTTATTATTGTCAATGGCTAGAATTAATATCGGACAAAGATTAGAGTTAATATTAGACAGACTAGAAATTATATGAGACAAAGACTAGACACAATATAGATAAAGACTAGAGTTATTATCAGACAGACTAGAAATAATATCAGACAGACTGAAAATATTACACTGACAAAGACTGGAATTGTCAGACTAGAGCTAATATAGACAATGATTAGAGTTATTATTAGACAAAGAACAGATTTTATTCAATTTCTTGATTTCCTTTCAGATGTGTTCGGGAAAATTTTACATTTCAAGTGCACTTCGAGAGCTGTACACATATGTATCCAAATATAGCAATGAGGTGCGTTTTTTATTAATTGTTCTCCTGTATCTAATGTATTCATAAATTGTTATTATAAAGATGGCTTGGTAGGCTGTGTAATCTTCAACTTATCAAAACCTATTTGACAGAAATCATGATTAAAGTCTTATATAGATACATGTATAAGTGTTATTTTAAAGGCTGATTTAAAATATTAGAAGTAATGGCCTTTGATTGAATGAAACCTTAACTTCTCTAAGCTGGTTGTACAGATTAAGATGAAACTTAGTGCACATGTTCATTCCAATAACCCAAAGAACATTTGATCTTTTGGAATATTTTAAGACTCCCATGTAACCCATGATGTCTGATTGGTGTTTCATTTTGAGCTAATTAAAAAAAGGGTGGGAATCAAAGTGTCTGGACATTATGTTAGTTTTCCACAATAATCAAACTGTTTTTATAGTATTCTTGTTAACATCAACATAATGTATTGATGCTTTCTTTGCAGATTCTTGATGCATTAGAAATGGACAATGTTGCAAATGCCCAGCAGTTGTCTGGCAAACTGAGTCAAGTTATCACTGCAATGGAAGGATCATCAGGCAAGATTGCCTACGTCTGATGACAGCTACTGACTGAACTGTTCATATGTGATACTGATTTGAGTTACTGGTCCATCAAATGGCTGAGCTGCAAAACATTTTGGCTGCTGCAGAATATGATTGGTTGATTTGAATATCCTAGCCTTTGATTGGTCTATGTATGAAAATGCTGATTGGTTTAGTTGTATCACAGTCACTGATTGGTTCCTGGGCAGGAGCAGCTGAGGAGCCTATTTCTTGTGATGGTGCTACTGTTGTATTGCCGAACTGACCACATGTCTTTCATTGTTGCCTGAAATTACCCAACGTCTGAGATTACTCGATGCAGATAATTCAGGCAGTATTTTGGGTTTATAAATTCTTGCCTTTTGAAACCAACATTTACCCCCAATTAATCGATGTAAACATGCTTCATGTTGGACATTTTCCTTTTTTGGTGCTATCCATGATGATGAATATCTTTGAAGCCATTTGTAATTGGTGTGAAATGAGAAGAAAGAAATACGAATAATTCCATATCAAAACATACAGAAGATGTTACAAACTGTTATATATATTAACGTGTTCTGTACTTTCTCTCATTTACCCATTATAAATGGAGACACAAACACAAAGACACACACACCTGGGACTGAAGACTTGAACTTGCATGATCTGATCTTCCATGTTGAAAGAGAAGAATGGTGTTCTTCGTTGATGTTTTGATAATACACTGAAACAGATGTGCGCTTTTGTAACAATTGTTTGAATTCTGCAGTTTTTATGTCCAGTATAATATGATGAGAAAACGTTTCTGTGGAAGGCAACTGAATGAGAGAAACAAAACATTGCTTAGACAATGAGACGACTTCTAGCAAGACCAGCAATATTTCAAAGTCTTTGAGTTTTATGCAAAATTTGCCGACATTCCCGTACGTGCCCTTGCAAGTCTGCCAATCTCCATGTCACCCTCGACTTGCATTGCAACTCAGCTATGCATCATGTAGTCGTGTAGTAGCAACTATTTTGTACAAATAATTTTATTGCTTAACAAAACAAGTGCTGATCAATGTGTTACTGATGATAACTTATTTCCACTCGACGTCTGGCACAGAGAGCTTGAATTGTCGTACGTGTATTTTATTGGTTGAGTCGAGTACTTTAAAGAGAGCTTGGATAGTCGCCTGTATTTTATTGGTTGAGTCGAGTACTCTACAGAGAGCTTGAATTGACGTCTGTATTTTATTGGTTGAGTCGAGTACTCTACAGAGAGCTTGAATTAACGACTATTTTATTGGTTGAGTCGAGTACTCTACAGAGAGCTTGGATAGACGACTGTATGTTATTGGTTGACTCAAGTACTCTACAGAGAGATTGAATTAACGTCTGTATATTGTTGGTTGAGTCGAGTACTCTTCTGATGAGCTGTGTTGATTTTGTAGATAATTCTAATATAATATTTTTGGTTGTAGTTTTTAATAATTATTCATATTCAACAATTTCTTACGAGTTATAATCATTTTTTTCTTTAACCTCATCATCACAGTTATGAAGTATTGACCAGTGCCGGTGCAGCTTGTTCATTATTGAGGGGGGCAAGACTGGAGAAATTTATGTAAATGAATACTTTAAATTTGGGGCTACCAGAAATTAATCTGAATATCTTGCTGGGCTACCACATTTGGGTTACCACTAAATTGAAACATTTGTCCAACCATGGAGAAAGGCACCATTATTAATTTTTGCCAACACCTTTCATAGGGTGCCAAAAAGGCAAAAATAAATTATTGGGATGGGGTGAAGATAAGTGTCCCTATAGCTGCACTGGCTCTGTTTTCATCTGTGACATATAGCAGGCCTACTTTTATACTATTTCTATACCCTTGAAAGATATATTCTATTTCTATTCATGTTTTATCAGATCAGCATTCTGACAATACATTTTGTTATTATTTATGTTTTTCATTTTCTAATTAACTGTTTCCTATCCTCATAACATATATATGAATGCTATGTGATAATGAACATTTGACCAATATTTGGTGCTTCTATGAGTCTGCTTCAATGTTTAGGTCAATTTCATTTGACCCCAAAAAAATTATTGGTAATACTCAATAGTACCTTATTGTTACGAATTTGTAATACTCAATACTAAATTGTTGATACAAATGTGTAATCGCCAATAATACATAATTTAGAGATACATGTATCTGTGGAAGTGAGGTTCTCATCAGGAATGAGGTTGTCATCAGGAATGAGGTTAAAGATGTGTAGTGTGGGCTAAAGCATTGTTCAATATATTTATTATAATATAGTATAATTAATCATGTGACATATTCTTTCTTTTACTTACAAAAGCTGTTCAAGGTGTTCAGCCAAAAATAGTTAATTTTATTACTTCAATCAGAATCTACAATGTTTATTTTTCATTTTTAATATTTTTATGTCTCGTACTTCAAAGGCCATGATATGTGCTATTCTGTCTGTGGGAAAGTGCACATAAAAGACCACTTTCTGTTAATAATTAAGAGTAACCTATGTGGTATCAACAAGCTTCTTCCGAGACCGTGTGTCAATATAATCGTGTTTTTTTAATAATTATTAATCAGTGCTCCAGTAGCGTCGTTAAACAAACTTTATCTTCAGATGTTTTTTAACACAATTTATTTTTGACGACTACTTGTTAAAATATGAATAACTATCAACCTACTTACTAACACTGATAATGTATTAACTATGGTAAGATATATTTTGAAGCATAACCCTATATGTAATTATATATATATTCACAATCATTATTCAGATCATGATGACTATTTCATAGATTTTATAATTATCTCATTACATTATGGTCGAGTCGGTTGATTTTTATAAAAGGACTCCATCTAACCTCATTTATTGCCAATAGTCATAAGATTTTTAATCAAATAATGTCATCATAAAATCATGATTATTTTACAGCCATTTAACTAACATCAGTATTATTTTCTCGAGATCTTTTTCTTTATTCAGATCTGTAGCATTTCTCATCATTGTTTGTTACGAGTGTCTTGTGATATAAATATTTAATCATTCGGTACGAGTTGATAAATGTACAAAATATGAGGCTTGACGAGGATTTTATACTTTTACTAATGAGTGCTGATAAATTTTGATATCACAAGACACGAGGGTGTATCCTTTTTAGAATTCATTATCATTATGTCTAATTAGCATGATTATTAACAGAAAATAAATGGAAATGAATACATGCTATATTTTGCTCAAAGGAATAATGTCATAGGAATGACATGATGTCATGTTTAGAACTGTCACGTTTCTTGTTGACTGGCTTGAAAAACAGTCCTAAAACCAATCAAGATTATAAGCATGAATATCTCCTCTCTAGAAACATCACAGAAAATATCCATAGCTAAAGCCTATAATAGAAAATATGTTTTTTCAAATCCACAAAATACATATCTAAAAAGGCAAAGAGCAGTATTTTAAATGTTTCCTTTAGTTGCCAAATGTCATAATGATTAAATAAAATGTGTTTTTCATGTTTTAGCACACCCCATGACTTTCACCCTAATCCATAGATCATTTCCAATGAACATTAAGTAATGTTTTCAGCCTCACAGCCCCAAACACTGTTAATATTTTACTTTTGACATAACATTTTATCTAAGCTTGGGTTTTAAGAGACAATATTCAAAGTAAGATGTCTAAAAACGTCTTTGTAGCAGAGATATTTAAGTATGATGTTTGTAATGACAACACAATGGCAAAAATTGTATTTTAAAAAGAAAGATCTGTTTTTAAAAAAAACCAGAAACATTTCACTTGTATTTTAGCAAGATTTACCAAAACGTTTACACTTTTATAGTAACATTAATTGTCAAACATATTTTAATTCTAAAAACCCACGACAGTTTCATTTATATTTGCATTCCTATAATTTAGTATAAATTTTAGGAATATTTATGTTACTTTCAAAACCAGAATTTTATTGCCAGAAATAATCCCGAGACAGAAACATGGATATGCAGAGTTTAAACGATTCTATTGTCTTCAGACACAACAGCAGAAACATCTGTTGCCAAAATCGGTGACCAATTCTCTTTAATTTGTGTTTTTCAGTTGGATATTATCGACAATAAATGCACAGCACTTATATTACATCAGTTTATTTTAACAAAATCTTTGCTAGTTAATATTGCTTCTTGATGTGCAAAAACATGCATATTTTGAAGCATTCATATATATTTCATATTAACGTAATTTCTTTAAAAGTCCCAATTTGTTATAATTGAACCAAAGAGATACCCATGATTCTTACAAAGTATGTTTTTTTGTTTTTTAAAACTTTGTACATGTTTGTACCAGCTGCCCTCAATTTTGCCATTTGCAAGTCTTTTAGTGCTTTTCGGCCCTCGAAATTCAGACAGTTTTGCGATGGCAATTAATTACAGACTAATGATGCGACGACAATTTTAAAGAAAATACTTCAATAAACCAAATTAGTTGCCTATATTAAATGGCTACGTTTCAGAACACTGCAGACAAATATGAGGTACTGGACTTGGAGTGTCCTGTGGAATAGCAAATAAAATTATTACTTTTTTCTAAATGCATTTTTTGAAATGTCGCAAAAAATATTTTTGCAGTAACTTTTGCGGCAGCATTGACGATTACTTGATGGAATTTCGAGGGCTGGCTTTTTCTTGTTTTACTATTAATGTTTGACAAATGTTATTGTTGTGTTTCATTCTTTTTTATTGATATACATGTATGTTGGAACATTCATACATCTAATCTGGTTTGTTGGCTGTGGATAAAGTAATGCAACATGAAAATGTTTTGTAAACATCCAAAAATCATTCATTATTCAAACTCAATTTCAAAATTATTGAAAGAGGACAAAAATATGTACTATCAATTATCATGTGACCAACTTTAAAGGAACTGACGATAATTTACCAGTGGGGCAGAATATGTTCCGCTATTGCAATCACCTCATTTCATTACTGGGTAACAGTGATTAATTGATGTATGCTATAATGATTGTCAAAATTTTCCTTGTATACATAATACTGTTTTGGATAACATGTGCGTTGGTTCCTTTAAATATGTTTCCATTCGAAATTTACAAAATGTGAACTACATCCAGGTCATTCTAACCATCTTTAGAAATCTAAATTCTGTTGTCATAATGCAGTGAAAATAGGATTCCACAAGACACCGTGCTGCAGTTTTCTTGCAACTAAGAATTATTATTTCCCATGACACACTGCTGCAGATTTTGTATATTTTCATCCTTTTATTTTATGCGGCTATGTTTCATTCCATGATTTCTGATGTAAACTAATGAGTCTTGATGCCTGCCTGTTTTCATGTTGATATGGCTATTGAGAGTATGAGTTATTACTGTACTGATGTGAGCAATATAACTAAATTTATATGAACATATCATGACGAGTTCTGTTGTCTTTTTATCCTTTGTGGTATTAGATGGATGGCTGGATGGATGGACGGATGGATGTGTTTAACGTCTACATTCAGAGCAAGCTGTTATAGCAGACGCCTGTCGTGTGCATGAGTTCTGGCCAAGTCCAGCCCTTGCGTCCATGACTTTGTGGTATTAATACTTATTCGTATTTATCAATGCTTTGCTGCTCTTGTGAATTGAAAGGTATAAGACAGCAGATTATCTCAATAAAAATGCAAGTCTGTAATATAAAGGACGATATACACATCAGCATGTAAAACAAACGGACTGTCTGAACTTCTAGATTTTTATGTTATAAGTTGCTGTTTTGTCACCTCTCTGAAAAAGTCATCAAATGGGTGACATAAGTAGGCCTACAGTGTACGTTGGAAAAAACTAGCCGTCCTAACGGACAATATCCAACGAAGGTCGATAAATGGGTCTTGCTGATTTATTTCCCCAGACTTCAAAACCCTGTTATTCACTACCCAAACGTGTCCCGTCTCTTGTGTCTGGGATCAGAGAGAACTGAATGAGAAATCTATCATACTGTTCTTCTGCTGAATCCAGTAATAAGGTACACGTGAAACGATTGAATGTGACACTGTTATTCAGATGCACTTTCCCCATAAACCAGTCGTGGATCACTGGCTGGAACGGAAAATAGTTCATAAAAATGTTTTGCGCTGTGGAGGATCGATCTCTCGACCCATCCCGCCACAGGCGGACATTCTAC
>JAULBR010093648.1:0-12011 GCA_032355825.1 Melanodrymia aurantiaca
CTGGACTGTGTGACCACGACAGACGTGCTTGAACCTTAAGTGGATATAAGCACGTAAATAAGTTATAACTAACTAACAGTGTCATGTGAGACCGTTGGACCAATGAGATTGTTGCAAATAGTATAAACGCAAAATAAATTTGATTATAACGAATTAAACCTAAATCACATTAATGTGTAGAGTAGTAAGTAAGTTATCAACATACATAGATCACCAGGAATGACGTTGACGGGCTCGGAGTAGATGCCCTGGTTGTTGACGTATATCACAGAGTTGGGTTTACTCTTGTAGCTCGGGGGACCCATGATGACCGAGCCCGCGTAATACGTGTCCCTGTCATCATCTATATACAGCGATTCAGAACTCATGTTCACTAGCTGCTTTACCTGGTTAATATGAAGAGAACATAAATATACAGTGTACAGTCAAACCTGTCTTAAGCAGCCACCTAAGGGGGTAAATAAAAATGGCCTCTTAAGACATGTGGCTACTTATTGTACAGGTACTAAAATTGATGATTTGGGAGAATATTCTGGTGACCATTTAAGACAGGTGGCTGCTTAATACATGTGACCGCTCAAGCAGGTTTGACTGTATATACATTTTCGGGAATCGAACCTGACACATTGCAGGGCCTACAGACTATTAAACTTACTGGTAATGGTCAAATCATCGCAAAGTAACACTTTATATTGTGATAATATAGGTTGTTATGTGTTATGCGTAATAATTGGACTTCTACAACGTCAACAATATCTGATACGCAAGACAACAGGATGTTTTTCCACTAAAAATAAAATCCATCTCATCTGGATCTAAACACATAATAATTATATAATCCTGAATCCTATACAAATTAAGTTATTAATTTTCTGTTTAGATACCATGGATGGATTATTCTGGTGTTGTAATTATTAAATCAATTTGATTAAAGAATTTGCTAGTAGGCTAATATTTAGTTAAATTAAGTTTTAAAAAACCACAGATTTTCAGGAAAATACAATTTTCTGAAGATTGGTTTTACACAGAATGTCTGAGGTGACATTTAAATATTAGTCCATTAAACAATAAACACGAACTAGATGGATTCATATATTATAATATCCGTTTAACACTGTATACAGTCATACATTGTATTTGAATACATGAGAATATAATAATAATAATTATTATTATCAGATGTGGATCTAGTACCCCCCTAAATTTTGCAATTTATAATTTTATTATATATTTTTTGCTTTGGTTTTCATATTTTTCGCAATAAATGCCCTCATTGGGGCCCCCATAAATGGATTTTCTGGATCCGCCTCTGATTATGATAATAATCTAAATATTACCTTGGGTACAAAGATGATGAATAAGATAAACGTGGCAGTGACGAGCAGGCCAAATGCAATACATCCATCGCTGAACTCGTGGGCGTTCTTGTGATCTCTGTTCAGCCCGCCGACCAGCGTCCAGGCAAGCCAGATAGGAATGTTGAAGCCGGCAGCGATGCCGATGAAAACGGATTCCCGGTGATTGGTGGTGATGCCGTGCGACTTGACGGCCAGCAGGGTGGTGATGAGGATGAGGAACATGACGTAGACGAGAGACATGAGGTGGTTCTCGAACTCGTTGCGTACGAACGTCTTCATGTCGCCGTAGCCGTCCTTCACGGCCCACGTGTAGTGGTTACAGATCCACACTTTAGTGTTATTGTTCGAGTTCACCTGTTGTAGAAATAAACACATTTTCAATGTGAAATGTTCCAATACACAAGGCCAAATGCGTATCTTTTCATAAGGCAGAGTCAAAGGGATTTGCATATGAACTCAATGCCACACTGCAACTGTCGGACAAGATATTTTAAAGGAGGCTGATAAAGTATAACTGGAAGGCCAATTCTTAAAAAGGGCACCACTCGAAAACATCTGAAAATAGCCAGTTATTTTTCAATGGTTAAAAAATTAATTAGATGACTAAAAGGGTATCTAAGACACGAGATAAACACTGAACATCCTAGTTTCTAGAAACTGCGTGTCAAGAAAATCATTCACTCAATAATAAAGTCAATAATTCATGAATCTATTAAATTCATCATAGCGACAAAGTTAGAGTAAGGCATTATGCACATAATACAATGTACTTTCACATGTCAGTATTCCCAAGTGAGTAGCCAGTGGGATTTTGGACTATAATTCCAACCAGACCATTTAATAATGTTTGGTTACATGATTCGACTACACATGTTCGTGACAAACCTACCTGAACTGCCTCGGGTGGCACGGTAATGAGCCACTGAGCATCAATAACGACCTGTATACCCAAGGCAAACATGAACATTAGAAACTGGTACACGCCCTTTAGGTAGTTGGGAGTCTCCATATCATCAGGCAAAATGGCCGACTCCGTGGACTTGGACGTCAGAATGACCATTAACTTCACGAGAAGGACTGCAAAGCAGAAGGCATACGATACACCGACGCCGAATCGGATCACTCCACACGTTGCCTTCGTTGGAACGAAGATGAAAGCGAACAGAGTCATATAGCAGAGGAAGATTCCTAACAGAAGCAGTTGCCCCAGCCACATGCTTCTCCACCTGTGACCCATGCGTGTACCAAGCAGACGATACAGGATGTAGATCTCAAATATGATTACTGCCAGGACGCCCAGACCTGCCAAGACCCCAAGGGCAATAATCCATTTCTGCCCCACTTCAAAACGAGTCATAGACTCTTCTGAGCTTCTTTTAGTGGACTTGATTTGGAAAGCTCCGGTAATGACATGGTCGACAGGAAGCTTAATGAAGCTGTAGTTTCCTGCTTGTGCTGCATCTACTGTTGTACTCTGAGCCATAATGCGGGTGGTACCGGTAGTGCTAGGTGGCTGGGTGGTCATTTTCTGTACACCACACGCAGTACAGGGTTGTTCACAAGTAGTGTCTTTATATTTTTTCATGTCGAAATTACTTCCGAAGTCTGCTACAGATAACGCTTTCCCAGGATACCAATCAGCAAGCTAAAAAATAATTAAAAACACTGTAGTTTTTATATAGATGTTATACAGAACTTTATCGTGTCCAAAACCGTTTATGTATACAACAGATAATCCAAGGAGTCTACACATCTGTGACGGAATGTACACATACGATTCCAAACCAGAGATGTGTAAATTATCTACGATAATGAATTTAAATAAAAACAACTAAAACGTTTACGAACAATCAAGGCAATGGCTTTAAAAGAAGTGATATTTCTAAGAATGAGTTTTCAGGCTCTTTTTCCATTGCTCAAATGTATGGAAAAAAACTTATAACCCATCCGTATATTTTTTATATATGGGGGATAAATACAAAATAAACGACGCTACTGCTGATTTTAATAACAAGACAGTAATTACATGTACTTGTTTTGTATTTATAAAATATCACACCCAGTGACAAGACACTGACCTTCACATATTGTCCACCAACAACACGATACACTGCATAGTTGGAGAAGTTAGCAGCAACGTCACCAGAATCGAAACTTCTAGCATCATTCAACTCCTGGTTAAAATAATATTGACCATTTTCAGCTTTGAAAGTCTTGATACCGTAGAAAATAGCTGGTCCTCGGCTGCGAATATTCATTAGGTTTGTACACAACTCGTATGTACCAGAACAAGCGTCTTTAGCAGCGTTAAATATTCCTCTTATGATCGACCTAACAGCGATTATTGTGTATGGAACATACGCGTCAATCTCTGTGTCCTTAATGGTCTGTGAGGCAAGATCACACGTATCATTCCCTGTCCCCGATACCTTGCAGCCCCACTCGTCCTCCCAGTATTGGACAAACCACTTGTTTGTGAACGATGTCGTTTGTAGTTGGTTATCTGGCTTCAAGCTCCGCCAATAGTTGGTGAATTCGTCAATATCATTCTTATATATATCAGGTACAGACTGAGCCACAACGATGCTATTCTCTGAAGCCTCTGGGGCCTGCTTTATCACGTCCATTGTATTTCCCCAAGAGGACGTTCCAAAAAATATTAGAACGTCTTTGGCTGATTCTCGGGTTCCAGCGGATGGATTGTCGGCTTGTGCTGCACTCAACATATAAGTTGCTGTTTTGGCATCACCAAACACAACGACGTAGTGGATTTTACTGTTATCCATCAGCTTGTTTATAACGGTTTGGTAGTTGTTGTTCACAGCCAACGTTTGCACAATACAAATGTCAAGCATTTTGGCACGGTATTCAAAAGACATTTTCCCAGCTCTTCCGTACGCGTTATCTTGATACACCAACTGTACGTACTTGGTGTTTAACACGTTCTTGAGGATCGCAGTAAGAGCCATGGCATCGTTCTTGTCAGACGGAACTGTTCTCAGGAAGTATGGGTATTTACTTGCATCTCCGAGTTCAGCAGACGTGGCAGCGTGACTCACCGATGTTAACTTCATGTCGAGAAATAGTTTTGCAGCAGCCATTGCCTCGCTGCTTCTATCTGGACCAACGAATGCCATAAGTTGACGTCTCTCCACCCCAATAGGTTTCGTTCTACATTGCTCAAATCCCATAACGTTGTCAATGACCTGCTCCTTTCTGCCACAGCTATCAAAGGCAACACCTCCTATAGAAACTTTGTCATTGACAGTTGGTCCATTGGAGATTTCTTTTAGTGCTAGAGTTCGATGATAGTAGTTTATAGCCCAGAAAAAGGCCTGCATGTTTTGAAGACCCCGAAGCCTGATATTATTACTGCACTCATAGGCATCCATCCCCTTTTCGTGTACACCGAATAGTCCTCCAATATAGTAATGGTCACTTGTTCCAGAGGATGTTGTTTTGAGAATGGGCACCGAAGTGTCCGAACATTGCAGTGTATCGGACCCACATTCTTCTTGAGCATACGACAAGCAAACAAGGAAGATAACTCCTCCAACAACCAACATCTGCAAAAGAAATGACAGAATTAAGGCTGTTGTTAAATGATCGACTTCGATGTCAATACTTACCTAATAGAATAATAATTCATAAGCCAAGACATTGGTTTTGGCAACGAAAATGTTCGTGAAATAGTTTGCATGTCTATTATATAAGTGGCTATCACACTATATATGGACAATTTTCACAAAATACATAATTAGAAATTGCATCCAGTTATGATTACTTTCGATATTGTATTAATACAGTAACGAACACAATATCTCAAAAGTAATGTGGTTCTTCTAACTTTCATTTGGAAATGCTATTATATAATTTTACGTAGAATAATGAATTGTGATAATCGCGTATAATAGGAATTGATTGTCTAGCTATGACCTTTTATTATCTCCTATTACATATGGTAGACATGAACCATGATTGCATCATAATAATGATATAATAATAATGATATAATAATAATAACCATATTATAATCTTAATAATAATACTAATAATAATAATACTAATAATATTATTATTATTATTATTATTATAAAACAACCATGTTATTTCTTATTGTTGAATACAAAAATTATTTTAGTTTATTGATACAACTGATCGATAGATAATACATGTTTAGCCACGCCCGTGATTTTTGAGTTTTAGTTGGGTATATTGCGTACTAGTATTTTAAGCCGAAAAATATGTACGCAACTGAATACGTTGTACATGCCTAATGGTAGCTAGCTACACCCATGCATACATATGAACTGAGATGATCACACATATTATATCTTGGAATTATTATGAACTTGGGAGACTTTTTATATCTAGGACAATTAAAGTCTGTTTATTTACAAGTGTATTGTAGGCTTAAGGATCCAAACAAATCCAATTTTATTATAAAAACATTTCATAAGCGTGCCTGTGTAGCACACGGGTGCAGGGAGCGTAATTAGCATATCATTTATCATCATGGTCATTATCGCTGTTCGCCAGATCATACATGACGTATTGTAACGTTGTCAAATCAATTATAAATTATTATGTTTCTGTCATGTTCAATTGAGACCTACAATGAGGCAGTTATTTATCAACTATAAAAAATTTCTGTCACTTTCTATTTCTATCGACGAGTTAGAATATGACAGATCGCTATGGTACCAGACTGGTGGTCTCACCGCACGAGGATAGAAGTGCATAAAATTATGTTATTTAATAACAAATGCAAACAACTGTGTTACCGTGTAGCAGATTTAATGTTAGGCATATCATAAAATATTATTTGTTTCCGGTTACCCGACCGATCCTAATTTGAACCTGCCCACCCTAAATCATTTTTCGTATGTCCAAAACATTTTTTTTAATATAACATCAATTTCCACGAAAACATTCCAAAACTATTAACTCCTATCAACACCTATTTAATATCCATAAATAAAATTATATTCCAAAATAAAATGTTTTTCCTACCTACCACTACCAGTCCTACCTACCCTATATTTTTCCAGCATGTAATAGGAAACGAGTAACTTTTTTTGTTCGGCCTTATTGTTGATTACATGTACTTCTGTTATAATTAATGATGTAATATTGATTGTTACTTGTTTTAGCATGTGTGTACAGTAAACTACTATAATATACAGAGGCAGTTTCCTGGCAAAAGTAGGATTTATAGGATAAAGATATAAGATGTTCGTTTATCCAATTATCCAAAAATGGTGTTATTTTTCAGCAAAATTCTTTAAAATGGGATAATTCATACACAATATTGTTAGCCAATTACCAAAATATTTAGCCAATCTTGTCAGATATTATAGCCACTGGCTAATTTGGCTACCTGCAGGGTAAGCCCTGCCAGTCACTGGTCAGTGGCTTGACGGCGATAACTTATATAACGACCGAACAATCTATACTAAGATAACTACATGTACATGCATGCAGTCATGTTAAATAAATGTTTAATTTATGGTAATTTCGTTACTGCACGAATGATTAAAACATATAAAAACAATTAAATAAAGGTACATGTATATAATTGTTCACTTTATGAAATCAGAAATGCAACATATAATATAGTTGATAGGTGGTACACCTATAACGTGTTGTTTATGCCAAAACATAGCATAAAGACCGCGTTTTACGGGTGTTGGCCAGATAGTGTACCAATGGTTTCACTTTTCGCAGATCTGTGGACATCACTTATTCCAACTACGATATCTATATGAAACATATACATATATATATATACAAGACTACATAAAACGTACCGTACCTATTATTATCAACACAATTCATTACTACACAAAACGCTGTTTAAGACAACAAATAAACAATAACTATTGACTATAAAATGCATTATGGCGATGTTATTATGAAATAAAAAGCACAGCGTCTAGGTAAAGAAACGCACCTTGATTACAGCAGAATCCCGTCCCTAGATGTTTTCTTTTTTTCACTGCCTGTCAATACCCATGTAGTGTCACGCCGGACCCAACCCGTCCTCGCTGTTTCCGCTAAAAATACACACCTATACTACCTTTGGGTAGACACGTTATACACGTTTCTATACGCAAGCCTAGTCTGTCCTTCAGTCACATAAAAGCTTTTGCAGTGTCAACTAAGACATTATCGCGCGGTCGCCAAACCAGTTCTGCAGGTGTATAAATAGTACTGTAGCTATCAATGGGTAATTCCTCGCTTTGTGATCCTCTAAACGCCGATGTATCCACGGTAAACCCGAACCGATCTCCGTGGTATAGTGGTTAGACCACGTAACTCAACACTGGATGGTAGTAGGTTACTGGGTTCGAATCCCGCTCGTGGCATGATGTTTTTAATGGCAGTACCGGCTCCACCCCAGTGCGAGCGCGCAATGGGTAGGTGTACACCATTGACTGGTTCACAAAGGTCGTGTCAGTGGGAAAGTGCATATAAAAGATCTCTTGCTGCTTATCAAATAGGAGTGGCGGGTTTTCTTTCTAATACTAATGCTAAGTTGTGTCCTGAACAGACATTGGAGGCAGCTGGGTTGTGTGCCCAAGTCAGACGTGCTTGAACCTCAATTGGATATAAGTACGTTATTAATAAGTTATAACAACAATAAGACTGGGTTGATAACACTTTCTGCTATTTTGATGATCTTACATCTTTCAATAATAGCAGGATAATAGTTTGATTTACCCACCAGTCAGAAATAAGAAAACAACAAAAAGTAGAATATCTGTTCCATACCTTGATCTTTGCACATATTCACAACACAAGCTGTAAGATAAAAGGGTTGGCATCAACTTTCCCATATATACATGTACATTAAAAAAATTCACACGTTCTCGCAGTTTCGATGGAAACTCCAAACAAAACAAAATGGCTGTGCTTACGACGAGTGCCACCGGTGGGTTAGGACATTATGCTTTATACTGCTTTGGCTACGATACGTAAAGAACATTTCATGTCGACTGTGTCCATACATTCGACTCTCCCTTATATAAGAAGAATAACGCATTATATATTTGGCAAATGTTAATGGTTTTGTCCTTTAGATTTATCGTTCGCACTCGGCTCCGTAGGCAATGGGTTGGATGTATTAATGTTTAATAAGGTCCACTCTTTTAAAACAACATTGTAATCTAAGCTATTCAGAAAATTCGCTCGCGATACAGAATGTATACGCACAACAGAAGAACCATGCCTGCCTACCATATTATATACTATAAAACCATTCTGGTGATAATGAATGCCGGCCCATATATATATGGGGCGGCATTCATTATCACCAGAATGGTTATGCTTTAAACAGTGCATAATCGATGTGCATACTAATAAATATTCAATGGTATTTTAAACTATTGGAAAGTTAACGAAGAAACAAAAATCTTAAATCTAGAATGTAATCTGATCAATAGATTACCAAAACATTCCATAGTCATTTTGCAGTCGATATTTGACGAAGTCATGGGAGTGAGTTCAGTAGATACAGACTCCAATTCAGTGATATTTATCCACTCAAAAATGTGCTAGAAATTCTCAGTTTTTAGTTCGAAAAATTAATGTTCACCGCTGCTTTATCTAGTCGTGGTTGTGCCCCATTAAAAGACACATGTTGTAACCTGTATACTTCACCAACATTGTAACAAAAACACGACCCAATGGGTACTAAGTGCAATAAAAATCAACCCATTATATAATACATTTTTTTTATGAACTCAAAACCTATCGAACCGAAATATATTATATCTGAAAGGAAGCGCAACGTAGCGCAGCGCAATCTGGAGCCGCCGCCTGGTGATCGACGAGTCGAAGGATATAATAATTTATTATTTTCATTTAGTTGCCGCTCCAACCAGTGAACCACAACTGGTCCATCAAAGGCTGTGGTATGTGCTATCCCGTATCGGGCCCGTAGCCAGGATGGGTTGAGTGGGTGGGGGGGGGGTCACGTTTACTGGGCGGGGGATATATATACATATACATGTATAATATACAAAAAAACAATTCACGCGGGTGGGAGCGGGCATATTTCGTGGGGAGCGTGGAATCACCCCTTGGCTACGGGGTGTATATACGAAAGTGCACATAAAAGATGCCATGCTATTACTCAGTGAGAGCAGCCCATGTGGCAGCAGTGGGTTATCTCAGGGCAACAGTGTCCTCCTCAGGTTCGATAGGTCGACGCATCGATCCTCTTCAGTGGACCCATTGGGTTATTCCCCGTTCCAATATTTTAATTGTACACAAGGCAGAACATACCACAACCTTTAACCAGTAGTAAGATACTGGTCAGTAGAAGTGATGTACACGGACTCTTGCAGAGCACTCACTACGGTTGAATAGAAGTTTGTAGGAATTTATGTCGAGAAACAATGTATAATCCACTCTGGCCTATATAACTAGGATTCTTAGACCAAACCAGACTTCCATAATTCAGTTTTATTGTCTTTTTCTTACAGCAAGACGTGTAGGTAATATCTCGTTTTATGGATCTGGCTATTAATTTTATTACTTAAAATATTTTGTTACGATATTACCAGAAAAGCGGTCCTTTTACACCGGTGTATTACACCCGTATAATAAGAATAGAAGTTCGTAGGAATATAGGTCCGACATTATGGATAATGCCTTGGGACCTACATACCTAGGAATCCTAGTCCCCAGACTTTTATATAATACATAGTTTTATTGCGTTTTTTCTTACATTAACTAGAACTTGTAGGTAATATCTTGTTTTATGGACTGTTTGTTTCATTTCGTAAAGATTAATTTTATTATTTAATCCATTTTGCTATGATATAACCGGACTTGCGTTCCTTTTACACAGGCACTACAATCAAAGCTCCCATGCCAATAGTGAGATTCGAACCCTGCACTAAACCATAACACCAGATACCGGTAATACCAAGTTTGACGAACTTATGTTAAATAGTTTGAAAGATATATACACCAAACAAGGTTTTAATATCATGCTAAGTGCTTTGCAAAACGTAGGTCACCGTGAACTACCATTTTAACACTGCATACCATCCCATGATGCAATACCATACCAAGTTTGAACATCATGTAGTATGAAAAATATCTACTGGACAAGACTTTTATCTAATGTTAATTGTTTTGTGAAAAGTAGGTCACTGTGACCTAATTATAGCATACTGCATAGTTTAATACCACACAAAGTTTAAAGTCTTGAACAGTGTAGAAGATATGTTATGGATCGATGGACAATGCCACAAATATTTGTTCATGTGTATAAATAAAGTGAGATGTATTAAAGATAATAATTAAAGTACAAATGAACTGCTACACTGGAAATAGTATTCAATTTCAATCATACAAAGAATAACAATTTATTACAAAATAATAATTTTTATTATATAATATATATAAAACATCTATATACAATTATTATAAACTTTAAAAAAATTCATAAATTGGCTTTCTACAAGTTTGTTACAACAGTTTTCTGTACATGTTTTCAATGTATATGACAAATTATATATATTCTATGTTCAGTATATCTACATGTATACAGAGATCATTGCCATGAATAATAACACTACACAAATGTTTTGAAGATAAAACTCAGTGATAATATTATTTAAAAACTACTCAATGAAGAAGTTTTAAAACATAAATTTGTTTCATATTATGGAAAATATTTTATAAGACTTCTCAATGTGATCTAAAGACAATAAAATATTCTGGTTTTATAAATATTTTTAAAAGTAAAATTTATAACTACATTTGTTAATTTGGCAAAATATAAAGGGTATTTGATCTCTTATATAACAAATCTAAAACAAAGTATCAACATGAATTTGGTAAAAAAAAAATATTTTGTAAAGAGTTAAATAAATTTGTACTTGACCCAATTCATGTTTCTGAATGAACCCATAAATAATAAGATATTCCCGTTATAAAAAGCAGTCTCATTGTAATGAAACAATGCAGTTGATGTTCTGATAATTTCACAACCTCATGGATGTTAGACTGTCATCTGGGGCCTTATGCATGAAGCAAGACAACCGAAAGTCTCGGACAACATATTGTATCTGCATTCTGATTTTCCCATGAAAAGTCTTGACGTTTGAAAATAGTCTCGGACATTGCCATTGTCTCGCTTTATGCATAAGACCCCAGATCACATAATAATGGTCTTTCCACCAGGATCCATATTGAAGTTTACACTTACAATCTCTTTACTTGTTGTAAATTAAAAGCAAAATGTTTTCGATACGAAACAAACCGAGGTGAGACATGTAGCCTATGCATTGTTGTGGAATTCACAGATATTTTTAAAGAACAAATTTTACATTTTAATTGAAAAGAAATTTTTTCCACTTTGAAAATTATGAAAATGACCCATCAAGAATCGAACCTTTGACTACTTGCTTAGGAGGCTAGTGTTCTGTAACTGTGGAACAGTCGTAAATAACCTTTAAATTTTAATTGAAATTCCTTTCTATCTGTTTTACGATAGGTACAAAGATGTAGCTCAATGTAAGAGCATCATATTATTCCGTCGAGTTCCAGAAGTTGAAGGATTGCTCTTCCTAGGTGGACCTGTTGGGCTATTTCCCATTCCAACCAGTCATCCACATCTGGTTCATCAAAGGGTGT
>JAULBR010093659.1:0-21888 GCA_032355825.1 Melanodrymia aurantiaca
GTGTCAGAGAGAGAGAGTGAGATAGAGAGAGAGAGAGAGAGAGAGAGAGAGAGAGAGAGAGAGAGAGAGAGAGAGAGAGAGAGACGGCTGATGCAATACCCTACATTGAACTATTTCACAGGTTCGATGAAAACACCAGATAAAAACTAATTATAAATCGCCATTCTTAACATGAGTTTTACAGGTGGGACAGGATACGCTCACATTTCGCGAACACTGCTTTAGCTATGATTGGTCGGTACGTGCCAACGACTTTCTCATAAAATCCCTTCGACTCTGTCCTGCATGTGCGAAAATATGCTTTTAGCTATGTTACTGGTTCAGTCGTTTAGATTGCTTGAATTGTAAACGCTACTTTCTAAAGTTTTCTCCAACTCTGTCAAACATACAAACTGATGACAAACGTGTATGTCCTTCCAAACAGACACTAAGTACAGCATCTATGCCTAAATATGCACGTGGTGCAAGTACGGACTCCAGAAATGTGTGTGCACTGCTCCAAAACTATCATGGACCTATTGATCAGATCTATGTTTCTTCCGGCAGTTCCAACAACTGATAACTTGGTTAGGAACGCGTTTGACGGATTTGCATGTTAATCTTGTTCTCGTGTTACAAACACTCTGAAGAAAATTGTAGGAAATGCCGATCACCGCAGGCAAAGTACAACGATGAGCGAGCGTTTGGAAAGTAGTCAGTCTATGGAAGTAGAGAACCATTATAATCAGTGGTTGACGGCATCAGTTTGATTTAAACGGCTACAGTAATGGAACACTGACTGGAAATTACATGCGCAGAGAACATGTAACTGCTGCACCAATACATATGAAGAAGAATGGGGTTGATTGTAAGTGGGTTTGTGGTCTTACACTATAATAAATATGTTGGTAGTGTTAAGTCTGCTATAAATAGTGCATATTAAGGCAGTGAAGTCGGGTCCCATATACCTCATTTTATATACATAATTATGTACATTGGGAATTACTGATTAACAAGTACATGTACATACCAGTCTTAAGCCCGTTTTGTTACCAGCAGCAAGGGTTCTTTTATACGCACCTTCTCAGAGTCTGTTCAGAAGGATTGATGCTTCGACCTCATGCTCACCAGACGGATGCTAAGTTTATTTTCATGTGTTACGAATATCCAAACATTGACCCAATGATTTGAAACCCCCAACCCAGACGTTAGTAGTTGGGTGTATTCCAGGGAACAACATTAAAACAATCAAAATACTTTCTCACTTAGTACATGCAGATACAACTGATCCACTATTGTCTGTTCTACTGGATATGTTTTTCATCCTAATCCGCACAGAGTACAGAATAGAACCAAATAGAGTTGACAACCTTTATTGACATATAGTATATTATATGTCGTGTATTCTCTTGGGCAATACATAGCGTACAGTACATTTCATTCATAATACTCACGTGGATGCAATCAATTTCTGTTACGCTATTTTTAATGCTTTTCTATTTATTTGGTAGTTCCGTGTTCTTCATCGTTAGTATCATAAATAATAAATATGGTAATGTTTCATAATAATAATAATTATTGTTTAAACTAATTAAACTTAGTAATGTTTCATAATAATAAATGTTATCTAAACTAATTAAAGTTGGTAATGTTTCATAATAATAAACCATATATATATTTATTGTGTTAATAGTTGTGCACCATATTTACTAATGTTCAAGACATATTTGATAATAATTTATAGTAACCTGAAGCATAATTATCATGTTTTAATGTTTAATAATCGTGGCTAGTCTTACATACGGTACATAATTATTATGAACCGCTGAATACGGACATAACTAACATGGTTACAATTTCTCCCATAATTATGATGAATGACCCACTTATACACGTAACTAACCCATCTGGACCACTGCGCAGACAACGAGTTGGCGTTTTGACCCAGAATTACTCAGTTATACACGTAACTAACCCATCTGGACCACTGCGCAGACAACTAGTTGGCGTTTTGACCCAGACAGTGTTCATGTACATTACTACTACTGTATGTCGTTAAACTATTTCAAGTAGCTACAGCTTATTGGTGTATCTTTACTTCTCATCTCGACAGAAGTCTTCAATCAGTGTGTGGCCTATAACACGACGGATCTCGACAACAAGGATAGCAATCATCTACACAAGCTTTACATGTCACCCGTATTGCAGAGTGCCTCACAGCTATGGCGCCCACCGTCTACAACACTCACATGTTTTCACTTTCAAAAGCCTTTGGGTATATTAGTTAATTCTCTTCATAAACATTCCTATATGTTATTCCATAAATGTCAAATTCTCCACCGGAAACTACTCCCAGGAAACAACTTTGGTTATTTAGGCCCTGCGCTTTTGTGATAAATGTGACGTAATACTCGCTCGTGTATGATAAGCAATTTATTGACTTTAACATCTTCAAAGTGCAATCTGCTGATACAAGACCAGACCAAACATGTATTCAATACGCGTGTCTGAAGATAAATAACAGGAACAAATAACAGTTACTGTATAGAACCAATCTGCTACAATGTATAGAAAAACATAATAATCACTACATAAAAGCAGTATTATGAACATTCAGACTCATGTCTATAATAATGATAATAATAATATTATTGTTATTACGTATAGCTGGCTATGTCTATGTCGAAATATTATTTCTTTCTGTAATACAACTGTGCACGATTATTTTATATAGTCTATCCTTCGCTAGACATCATAACTATTAATGTATTACCATTGTCTACTGCGTTGTTGTACACGTGTCACCACGTTATTGCTAATACGTCAGACATTACGGCATACTGTTTACAATGTGTGTTAACCATATACATTCCACTACGCAGACAATGGATTGTATATGATGGTAATAGACGATATGAGTCATATGACAATATTAGTATCAACATTATAGTACATACGCATAAATATATTACACGATGACACCAAAACAGCCATTATTTTATGTTTCAACATGCCATGATGCTCGTATTCAAAGCGATTTATACAAAATGTCAGCATTCTAATATTATATTATATTCTATAGGCTTCATGTGTATTGGAAATACAACTAATTGCATTTAAAGGTTATGATGCTACACAATGGGAAACGTGAAAGCGCTTGCTGCTGGTATTAGTTATCTTATTAGTTATCTTATTGTGTAATGACAATGGTTTACCTCTAATAGATGTTACACAAGACGTTTTTAGTGTCAGGTATACCTCATAAATGAAACTAGAACAGATATTATCATGACAGTCAATAGAAACCAGTTTCTAAAGAATCTGTTTCGAGTTTAACAGTTATGCTAAAATAGCGCTCGTCACAATAGGAAAAGTATTTTAAAATTATCATATACTATCTTTGTAATTTCCATGCGACGGTATATACATGTACACCCATAAACTATTGACGGTGGCACCATGTGTTCGCGGAAGTCATTCATACCCTGCCGGTGGCATACCTCTTAAACTCGAGTCAGGGCTTTACTATCAGTCAAATACATAGCTAAATGTTATAAGTGATTTATCTGGTCCTTCATAAACATTGTACTTGTATTTTGATGTAATTTGGCACGATTATCAATACATTGTATATTTTATGATCTATTGTTTTGTATTTTTGTTCATTAAAAACGTTTTCGTATTAATTTTTTTTCAAAACAGCATCAGTATCGCGTACTTTCTAGCTTGATGTCCACATAAACTATAGAATAATACACTGAGAAAAATTGACAATGATTGTGCTTATGGACGTTTCCAGTATCGAGTAAAAAATACATGTACTAAGTATACGTTTAGACCGTGCGTCTAAAATGAGAGTTTGTCCAGACTGAGCCTGAACCTGGAGTGGGAACTCAATCAGTTTGATAAATACAGGTCTGGCACCGTTGTGTTCATACACATGATTAAAGGTCAGGCGTTTCAAGCATCAGTATCACTGTTCAATCAGTTTCCATTCACTTGCATCTGATAGTTCTGTACATTGAGTTATCAGGTCAATATTAAGTCATCTAGTCGTTCTAGCAGACGGAAGCAAAATAAATGAAAATTTAGCAGATATGTTTAGTGTTTAGTTTATGAATTGATAGCAATAAATTACTATTAATTGATAGCAAGAAGTTTAACATCACAAAAAAAGAGCATAATACATAATAACATTTTCCACATGATTGTAAATAGACCATAACCTGAAACGTCGGGAAATGTTCACCTTGTAGAACTGTACTTAGTATATTCTGCATGAAGACAACACTTTCGTAACAGGTCTTCGTAGTGTAGTAGTTATACCACCGGGTTCAAGACGGGTAGGTACTGGGTTCGAATCCCACTCGAGTCGATTTGATTTTTAGTCGCAGTAACGACCCCAATCCTAGTGAGGACTACTTAGGTCTACACTATACTTACACCGGCCAGTGTTCCACTAATCGTTAATAAAATCCGCGGTATGAACTATCCTGTATGTGGGAAGTGGATGTACAATATCCTTTGCTACTTATACTAACACTGACTTCTGTTCTGCATGGACAGGCAGCGCAGGCAGCTGGGCTGCGTAGCTAGGAGAGACGTGATTGGATCTCAGTTGGATATAAGAATGCAAACAAGTTCCAACTAACTATTTAAAGATCTCTCGTAGTTGCAGACGTTACCAAACGCCATATACCACCTCAACTCTTTAACATCATTTACGTCACGCACGCAGATAGTGATTAATTACCTTTCATCAGTCCGCATGTTGACAGAACAACGTGGCTGTTCATGTACGTGGTTTGTATCAACCGAATATAATATACAAGACCGGGTGTACATATCAGAAGAAGGTCTATAAGACATTGGTTCTGCAGAACAACTTCGGTGAGAAACCATAAATTCTACCTCATTTCTACGGATACAGGAACCTATGTCACGACGTATCTAATGATACTCCTAGATTATTTTCTATCGATTATTCTGGCGGTCTAACTTTAATAACTGCCCTCTGTTTGGATCAAGTGAACTAGAGGGCAGAAACGCATGTTGGGTGTGGATGTCAAACTAATATAACACAGGGCATCATCAATCATGTTATTCCTGTAAATTAATCACCAAATGGCACTAAATATATTTACACGTGTGTTATATTAGCCAGTACGTCTTGAGAAAAACAATAATGTATACTCTTCATTCTACATTGTAAAATGTTTAGCGTGCAACCAAATCATTCAAAATTAGTCTTAGAGGTCGACTTTTATTCGCAAACAACTTTCTTTACATAACCTCAAATCTAATATCCACCAGGGGCGGTATTTATCAAACGATTTAAGTCACAAATAAGACTTAAGTCTTAAAAAAAACTTAAGTCTCAAATATTGTGATTTAAGTTCTGAGAAAAAAACAACCCCTAGACATAAGTTTTGGACGTTTTTTTACCTAAGTCTTAAGTTTCCTCCTGGGGTGTCTTAAGAATCCTACAAAAAAACTTAAGCTTGCGTTGTTGCCTGATCTTATTCAATTTAATTAAACTTAAGTCAAAACTTAAGTTGTTTGATAAATACCGCCCCAGTAACATAACTGTGTGTAAGTGTAGGCATTATGAGGATAATTAAATTACTTCTCTACTTTCATCCACTCCAGGACATCGTATACAATACGCAGTTTTATAATATAAATGCAGATTTAAACCCAAAAAAAATACACGAAGAAAACTGTTAGTTAGCGGGAACCATACTATCAGCTGACAAAACAAAATTCAATTTCACGAATCGACAGTTCTCTTGTGTCGTATCGAATGTAGAGTGATTGACAGCTCCAGATGCTGTAGGCTTGGATTTGCAGCTAGGGTACACCGGAACCAATTTAACGACGTACTCGCCAAGAAACGACACGCGCTTATCACGGCGACTTCTCAACTGTGTCTCAAGAGCATATTACATATCAAATGGCATGTGCCGGTTCATCCAAACAACAGCTGCCACTCTAGAAAACAGCTAGCATATGGCGAGTCAGCAAAATAAACTAATTAGCTTCCAGGTAATTATCGATGGAAGATGTCAGATATTCGTTTTCATGTTGAGTTCTGGAAGTATTCCGGGTGATAGAATCTTCGGTTTGTTTGTAAATAATAAAGATAAGGATAAAGTTTGCTTTGTTTAACGACACCACTAGAAAGACATTGATTATTAATCAGCGGTTATTGGATGTCAAACGCACTTGTATTGACACTTGGTCACAGGAGAACCTGCTCCTGCCACATATGATAATCTTCTTCGAATAGCAACAAGGAGTCTTTTATGTGCACTTTCCCACAGACAGGATAGCACACACCACGACCGTTGATAGACCAGTCGTGCAGATGGATCACTGGTTGTTTGTAAATAGTATACACATATCCAGAATTGAACAACTCTGAATTCGTGTGTATGTCATTTAAATTCTACATTTAGTAAATATCTAATGACAGATACATTAACATAACTAACTGCGTACCTCTGCATAAGCTAAGTACTTATGACTCACAGCTATGGCAGTGATGATATCAGGTGATCGTGAAATGTGAGTGTGTCCTGCCCTACCTGTAGTGTATTACAGCTATTTTGAAACGTATGAAATGAAAAGGACAATAATTATACGTCATCGTATTAGATATCATTCAGAATTGTACAACATTTAGTAGTATTTCATTTAGAGAAAAATGCGAGGTTTACTCCATGAATACATTCATGATTGTACGACAGATCGTGTATGTAATTTAGAGATGCGAGGTCTACTGAGCACATTCATGAGGGTACAACTATACGTGTATAATGTCATTTGGTTTTTATCATTCATGTGATGATGTCAGGTGTGTCGCACACATTCATAACTGTGCAACTCTCGACATTAACCAGGTATTGATGTTAGCGCAGTGTATTGATTACCATCCAAATACATCGCCTTTCCTCCATTAGCGTAATGGCTAATAAAGCGTTGTCTATGCTTGATGCGTTAATAATACACGCCAAGTTATAGGCTAATCACATCTGTTACTGTGCATTACCTAATTGCAAGTTCTGGTCTGCAGTGTGAAACCAATTTTCTTAAAATTACATTGACTTCAGTTGTTCGTTATTACAGTAGACACCCTTTTCCTTGATTAAATTAAAGATACTGTTCCGAGTTGGAAGGCGGAGGCCGCCATATTTGTGGATGAAATTCTATTGTATCATGTTTCCTTCAAATAACTCTCTTTTTTATTTATTAAAATAAGAATGTTCTTGTTTAAAATATCTATAACATCTGTCTATTGTGGTCATTCAGTCTGCATAGTCCCTCTCAAAAACTGGCATAAACTCCAACACTGGCCTACTTAAATTATTTTCTTATCTACATGTATCTGGAAAGAAACCCGCTTTCGCTTTATATATGCTACTCTTACTGATTAGCAACACGAACGTCTTTATGTACACACAGGGTAGCATATACCACAACATTTGATATACCAGCTGTAGATGACTGGACACGGAAATAATCCAACTGATGTACATAGGAGGATCGATCCTTGGACCACACGCACCTCAGTCAGACGATTCAGTGATGGGCTACGTCTTGTGCCTTTCGGACTAATAAACTATATGAGCAGCGGTTCTCTGTCAGTCTTATTATCTCGGTTTTTAATATCTAATTATTCGGTCCAAGAGCGTCCATGCGCACAAGGCGTATTCATTACATTTAATTATGCAAAATAAAACAAATCTTTAAACATGAAAAGTTCTTTCAAAGTGACAAAATATAATCCATTGTTATTGTATTGAGATACTGTAGTAATAGCATTCGGTGTGCACTGTATTTTTATTACCAACCTTGCAATTGCCAAGGCACAGAAACAGTGATTCACTTGAAGCAAGCTTTGTTTGGCCGTGTCTTTCACACCATGGCCGACTTCATATCCCTCTCCCCACACACAGCAGTTCATTGTTTGGGTTATGGTGAGTTTTCCCCGTGAAACCGCCACGATTGTTCAATTAGACCTGCTGGTGTTACAAATAGTGTCCACTATGGGCGGTCCGACAATAATAAGGCAATGAACCATTGGCGGAACAATATAACGTTTCAAGTCATTGTAACTTGTGATGACTTCAAACTTGTGATCTTATTTCCTATTTCCCTGGGAAAATACCGGTACGTTTACATTCGATATGATCAAATATACCTACTTAAAGGAGCGACCGACCCACGATTCGATGTGGGAGGTGGAACCAGGAATGGCATCACTCCCCCACACCCATCCCCTCGCTCGAATGCGTGTGGTTGGGGGATGAGAGGGTTGGATGCATAGATCTAGTTTGGATCCACATATTAATACATACATACCTACATACGAACATACGACGTACGCACGCACGCAAACCAACACACTTATATACTGTATATTATAAAAAAGGAAATGTGTAATTTAAAGCTTTGTCGATAACAATATAATAAAATCCAACGAAATACCCATCGCGTCCAGGTTGACTGACAGTCAGTGATCCCTATCGGTCGGGTATTGCCTGCAAGATGGTGTACTTGACTGCACTAGACGGCCAAACAATGACCCTGTGACAGCTACAGCGGCTGCAATCTCCAACAAGCCCAAACATCAAGTCCAACTGACAGTTTGAATGATTCAGCGATCACGTAACCTCTTCAAATATTAATTTCCAATTACCACTGCACTTGAAAAAACGTACCTACAGCTCAGGGGAAGACGAAAAAGGATAATAACACGTTCAAGGATTGATGGAACAACGTTGCAAATAGAGGCACAAGGTATTGTTTGGCCGTCAATGTGTTATAATTGGAGTGTTCCATGTTCTCGTGGACCGGGTAATTCCTCATAGCTATCCGACATCTGTCGTGAGATCTCTCTCGTGCACTCGTTCTGTCCCTGCCCACACGCGCTGATTGCAGCAAATGGACACATAATTATGCTAAATTGTCTTTGTACCCCTACACCAGTCGCGAAAAAATTAAATACTTTTAGACAGGCATGCTGTTAACGTGTCCAATGACACGATTTTAAACACATGTCCAGCAGTAACGTGTAGAATAATACTGAATTCGACAAATGACGCTATTTCCATTACTTCAAAGTACGATGGGTTCAAACCTTTTACAATATTTAAAATATATAATTAAATAATAGGCGAAGTGACATGTTATTGGGTGTTCTCAAGTTGTAAGACGATGAAAATACCCCTATTAATGTATTACGTATATGACAGTTGGTATTGGGAGGGGCGGGGTGCTTTAACATAACAAAACAATGCACATGTAGGCCTACATACTTTTTCACTCTAATGATAAATCGTAATATACTGTATTCGCAATACTTTTAATAGTTTTATTATTTGTTATCCACTTGGTTTTAACATAATTATGTTTAGCAACACATATAATTTTAAAGTATTGATATACATTTCATATAGAGTAACTTATTGGTAGTGTTCGATATAGGATATGACATGTGATGACTTCCTAAAAGAAGATATGTGATTGTTTATATTTCGCTGGGGTAATTAGTGTAACTCTGTATTTATTTACCTGAAGTATAAATAGGGCAGCACGTGTTTCTCATAACAAAAGGTCTCCGAAAAGAAATAGTTAAAATACTACCAGCAAAAGGAAAAGTGTTAAAGATAAACAACATCCGTATACAACATTATCAACACAACACAGATAAATGAGATAAAGATCGCATACCTCTCTACCTGGCCCTCCCACACAGATCTCAGCCAAACTCTTGTCAATCCGCGAGAAAAAGTAGAAAAATCCCACAAGAAACTCGGCTATTTCACACACAGGTCCAGTAAGAACGTCTGTCAGTGGAACTCAAAAGTCATGATAAGAACGCTTTAGATCCCATGGCTTTTAAATAGGATTTCCTCCGCCGACCATTCAGATGACTATGCTGAAGTATCTCCGCAGTGTTGTCTGTAGAGAGGCAGCGAGGGTCCGTACAGCCAGATCAGAGGCGGAACCCCGCTGGTGCGTATTGATCTTGCAGCGGTTGATAACGACGCTTTCGATTCTTCGTTTACATCCACATACAGCACACATGTGCACCTCACAGACGGAGGAAGACCACGAGTAAAATACCAGTCTGCATGGGCAGCAGGTTTAATAGCTGCAGTCACGTGATGCAGGAATGAGGTAAAACTTGACTACAAGAGCTGTGCATTATTCCTGGTTTATAGAAACATACTGTGACGCAATGTGGTATTTCCGACAGTCTATTGTTTTCGGTGAAGGAGGTCTAAGGTGTTATTTATCATTGTCTGCAAACACTGCTGTGTGCTGTGCGTACGTGTATACTCAGCATCCTATTGTTTATAGAATAGCCACAGATTGAGTTAGGAATATTTATCTTTTAAATATTTATCTCACAATCCATACAATCTCCCTAAATCAAACATGATAGTTGTATCGTCTTACAATAATTATTTTATCCCAGTAAATGGGTAACATTTGAGAGTAATGTCTCTTTGCAGACAATTTTCTGAGTTACAGGTTTCGTCTTCAAAAATAGTGGTAGAAATGGGTAAATGATCTATTTTTTTGAGCTCGCTGTGTGGTTCAGAACAATATTAGACCTATTGGAAAATAGCTTACGTAACTTTGTATGACAGGGCGATATATATTCACGTACATGCATATAGCTGCAATGTATAAACTATTATCACTGTGGGCATATTAAATAAATCAAAGAGACCAATTTTGAAACAATTCAAAATTAATTTGTATATCAGTCTATACATACAGCATGATTATTAATATTATGTTTTGAACACAAATGTCACCATAACTATTACATCAAACATGGTGCACGGAATGTTGTTTAATGATGGTTATTAATATTTCATGTAACAAGAAGCTGATAAATACACAATTAATAGTAAACATCAACAACATAAGGTGAGAAAATTGTTATGACATACTAGTATATATAATTACAATATATCCATACATGTACTTTCATACAGTACAATCTGCATTGTTTCCAATATCTCTTTTTGTCATGTGACTAAGAAAATTAACATGACATTTGGTTTAGGCTTTGCCTGTTGTGCGATCCAATTGATTTAGTCAATAAAATTTTCAAAACAATTTGGTTTATTTTAGAGCTATAGATATTTCGGTCCACATTAATTATAATATCAATAAAACTGTTGCAAACGGCAGCTGATGCTTATCGAACTTACATTTAGGGCAAGCAGTTTGAAAATGAGTTATACGTCATTACAGAAACGATGTTTGGATGCATTTCCTATGCCTCACATTTTAAACCATTCTCTTTTAGCAAAATATAATTTTGTTAATTTCTACCTTTCCAGATACTATTGGGGCGTAAAGATACACGAAACAATGGTTTACTTCTTGTACTAAAACAGCGTAGCAATTAATTCTCATAATTATTATATCTGTTCAAAGAGATATTTGATATATGTACGTAATGAAATCGACTGTTGAGTTTTAATTATAAGAGAATCGATCTAATAAAAACATCAAAACCGTTATCGGGTTCAAAATTGTATGGACGCTGCAGCCAAAATCCGGAGTATATTTCAACAATGCCGTGGAAAAGTGAGATATTGGTCTACACACAATGTCTACACGTGTGTGATCATATGAACTGCTTTATGTGGTGCATATCACGCTCTACCTCCGCCGAGTAAGTTAAATGCTTTTCTTCAAACACAAAACACCTGTGCCCTATCATCTGAAGATCACATATTATCAAAAGATCAATTATAAAACATCCCTTTTCTCATCCATCTAGCACGTACGTAGCACGTTCAGACACGAGGGTACACTGTTAGACGCAGCTGCAAAGATAACTGCGCTAGTTAAGGTTATTCGTTTCAACTGCAGCGATGATACATATCACCAGCATTGCTTTAATTTCAATTCCAGTCTTTCATCAAACAAGCCAAAATATTACTATACATAATATTATGTGAATAACCTCAAAATATTTGATTGCATCAGAACCATCGTTAGTAATGGGTTATACACTGTATTATTAAAGGGGTACTAAAATGTCAATCATGCATTAGGTATTTGTAAAATGTTTTCATAAGAATGTTACCCTGCCGAAACAAAGAAGGTACGGTGCGCATATTGGCGTGGATATTAATATAGACATTTCCAATGAACGTGTAATGCTCAAAGTATCTTAATAGATACGTCATGTAGACGTCAATTTATAACACTTGGAACTATCGCTAATAAACACAAGTTGTAATTGTCTTGAGCATATTAAACTTAAAGCCACAATGTCTAGTTTTAAGACGAATGCCACCGTGCTTGCGGAGCTAATGCTGTTTGTAACAAATGTCGAGCTCTGTATTATTAAAGTTAACATTTAGTTCGATCTTAGTTCTTACAATATCAATATCCAATATGTTTCTTGTGAACCACACTGTCATAGCAGCTTAACGTGTACTTTTTCTTAAAATCATTTGTCACGTGCCCTATAGAAAGTCCAAAAGTCATATTACTACAAACGACAAACGCATTCGATTGATATTGAAAGCAATTAGGTTTATGTAAATCTTAATTTTAATAATGACAAAATATACCATTTTTGTGGTATGGCAGGTACATCGCAAGTTATTTGAGCACAGTATAATGATTTGAGGAAGTGTATTGGTTTATAATTATTAGTAACGTATAGCCACATTCGTATACACTTGCACAGAAATATTTAATATTCCAAGTACAAAATCATCTGGTGCGAACTAATAAGCTAGAACTTTATAACCACTTCACTTTTACTGCACTCTTCATACCAGCTGTCGAGATTTCAACCTCCCGTTCGACTATAAAGAAACGATCAAAGAAAACCTCCCTATCGAATGTTATCGTTACAAGTGACATGGATGTTTCACGCCGTATGTCCGTCGACTAAGGTTACAGTTCGTGACCTGGTCGGCACTACTTTACACCTGGCAAGATCAACACCCCAGTGCGATAATTGCTGCGAAATTATCTGCCCGCTGAACATCTATTAAACTATACACATTACACTTGTATCTTGCCAATATACAAGCAGAACTATGTTTAGCAGTATGCAGATATGCCAGGGTTTTTGTGTTGGTAATGACACATTTTGAGTGGCTTGTATTACTTTTCAATGTCAAATTATTAATGGACCATTCGGTTTCTGGTACAACTTCCCATGCACATCATCGCTCACTCACCTTGTAACAGTAGGCCTATGGGACTGATGTTCCGGCGACCTCGTAGCGATGAAGTATGTAGTAAAACAAATTCATTTGCAATTTGTTCCAAGTGAAACCATAGACTCCGAGTGTCTAGACCGAGATTCTCAGACCTGACTTATTTTGATTTTGTTATCTTTTGTTACCAACACTGATGATTCCACTTACAAAGTACGGCTGTGAGATGTTTCTTTCACTCTTACTGCCCTATAGTATACTTCCTAACTGGCATGAAACTTCTTTCTTATTATTGTATTGTATTGTTTATTAGCCGAAAACAAAATGTTTATAGGCATACAAACATTTGATGAAAATAGTATTGGTAACATGGAGGCTGGGATACAACAGTGATGATGGACAGACAGATTAAGAACTTAAGTAATTTAGTGCTAAGTATATCAAAATTAAAGTATACCATGGAATCGCCCATATCCAGTTTTATTTTTATAGAAGCAGACATTTCTTTAAAGTTACAGTCTCATAGTTGCAAGTGCTATATTTTGCTATTTTAATATGTATTTGTGATATACAACTGCAAATAAGTCAATCCCACAAAAATTAGTTAGTATAATTAACAGGGAAAAACTAATTTGTAAATGTATAGAGACACCGGTATTTCCCCAGGAATGTCTTATTAAAAATAGACTCACAAGTCATCGTCATAAGTCATGATCGCGCCGAGTCAGGGTACGTTGTTCGGTGGCATCGTATTACCACGCAGGCAAGAAAACAACAGGAAATCAGATCCGAGTGTTAAAATAGAGGGCCCAGAGTGAAACATCGTTTGTCTAGCCTTCATGTAAACTCTTATACAATAAAACTACACGTTTGTATATACACTGTAGTAGTTATTTTTGGAACATTTTGTCAGAGCCAATGTGATAAAACACGATAGTCTAGTTTACGACTGCCCATGGGTGTGGATGTAAGCGTAAAACTGTGATGACAAGTCTTTCTCAAGCTCCAGGATCGAATAGGGTCAGCGACTAATGCATTTCAAATTCGCAAACACCTATAACGTCTCAGCTACTAACTATAACCGTATCTCTAAAACCGTAAGTTAGTTAGTTAGTTAGTTAGTTAGTTATAACTAATTTTACGTCCTTACATCCAATTAAATTGAGTTCAAACCCTTCTGTCGAGCTTAGGACAGTTATAATAGTGTTAGGATGAGATAGGAAACCCGCTACCCTATTTGTAAACAATGACAGCATATCTTGCTCTGAATATGGTTGCTAGATATAGGTAAAATTACTGTCTATTTTATTAATAAGACATGCTCCATTAGCGAGAAACATGTTACAAATAGTATTATCGGCACAAGCACGGGGTGTCATTTGTCTTAAAACAAGACATTGTGCCTTTAATAGTTGGACATGTTTGATGTATTCACTTATAAATTTTATCTATACATTCAAGCTTCCTTCCAATGCCGGAATATACTATAACCACCCCACCCCATCCTAGTATACCGGCCAATGATTCTGGAATTACCAAATCCTGCAATATTATGTATAATCCTACAGGATGAGTTCTTAAAATGCCAAGCCACCTAACAACCAATGAGCCGTGTGTCAGGCCCAATAAAAACTACACATGCCAGTTTGTCTCTCACGATTCTACTACATGTATATATATATATATCAAACAGTATTACTGGGGAAAAAACATCTGCATTTAAATTGATAATACATGTACTTTTAAGTCTTCAAAATGTAGCTCAACTGCGCGATCTTGGGCGGTATTTGTTCCAAGACACTAAACGTAGAGAACTTGCTAATTAATTTTAAACTGTGTCCATCCTTAAATTGTTCTTTTACTTTTCTAAATGTTTCTAACTTTTATTTCTCATCAAAGTTTCTTAATAATATACAGTATACACTATCATTCATGTTACATGTGAATCTTTATGTTTGTTTAATGTCGCTGTTTTTTCTCAATTTTATGTGAATTTATTATGTAAAAATTATGTTGTGCCTATAGGCAATTGCTTTGGCAAAGAAATGAATTGAATTGAATTGAAAGTCTCCCAGGATTCTACTATATATAGATTTAACCGGATCATACAAAATGTGCCAACTAGTATTCATATTCTATTCTGATTTCGGATTACTATAGCCGCAAGATTTATTACCACGAACAACATTAGTGAATGAATAATTATATAAAAAATAAGTCTACAGCAATAGTCTATTTGTCACATAGCTTTTTATAAATATGATTGAGGTTAGATATATATAATAATTATGTTTAAGAGTCTTTATTATGGACCTATACTTACCACACCTGAAACAAAACAGGAACACCTTGATTGCGCAATATACAATGTAGCAGTGAATGCCGTTTGTAAAACAACTCGTAAAAAAATAATACAAGTAAGAACAGAACACAAAACATTATTTACTTTTTCCAAAATGCTATGAACAATAATTATTGTAATACAAAAAATCGTCAATATTTTTATTTGTTAACCTAAAGTTATATAATTTGGACACAGAAATAGGACTTTTCTTTAATTTTCAAAAATATTGATCTTTTTTCTCTACGTTAAACGAAACTAAAGTTATCTATGACAAACATATTACAAAATTTTAATGTGGTCCATGGATGTCAGTGGCCCACTCTAAATGAATCATCCAAAGTATCAAAATAGGCACATTACTCCGCGATCGTTTTTGGATGACCAATTTAAATTGTTACGCTCAAAAATGTTTTTAAAATTTTGTTTACAACACAAAATACTGATATTTAGAGGTATGATTCAGTATGTTATGCACCTTTCATTGGTGTAGCGGAAATGTTGCTATGGATAAAGAAACCGGAAGTATCGATATGTGACTGGAAGAATCGTTACAGCCTGGCGCATTTTATGTTTATTTATCAAGATACACATAATTATAGTTAATTTTCATAAAGTGAGTTTAAAATGTCGGCAAGAAAACTACGCTGTAGAAACATCCCTCAGAGTAAATGGATTTGTACATGTATGTACCATCTGTCTGCTCATTTATACACATAGGGGACATAATCATTCATTATTAATATAATACCCCTCGTGACGCTTCTACAACTTATATTATGACGTCATTCGTTTGTTACGTTATCGAGAACATGACATTACAGATTATCAGAAGATGTCGTTATATGGTGGGTTGTCTTTAATTAACTACCCTATAATTATCAGCTGATGTAGCGTGCACAAACACCGCCATATTTCCTTTTTAAAAAAGGTAAGAATTTCATGTTTTTGTATCTAATATCCTCATTAACTATAGAAAGTTATATACATGTAGTTACATACAGTTGAGGATGTTATTGCCAAAGAAACAAAGGTTCTATACGTGATACCATGTAGTTGTCAGGTGCATACAATATGAACAACTACATAAGACAAATATTGCAAATAGTTTTATTACACTATCAAGTTTTATATTATTTCATGGGAACAGCCGTTTCTATTACGTATAATGTATTATTCTGAAACATTGTAAAATACTGTGTTATTAGCAAACGCATGTTAAAAAAAGTGTTTAATCGCTTGCATCGCACCTTTGACGAAACTTTCAAGTTTCTTTAAATGTTTGAATATAAATAATGAGGTTTCTAGTATCAAAAGTATATGTTACATTCAGACACGTCACCAGGATAGAATAATCGATAATAATTTAATAAATTTTGTTAGACAAGACTTAGTGTGCCCTATGTTTTGTTTGGTATTCAATTTTAGGCAAACAATGTTTATTAATTATATGTTATCGAATTCACTAATAATATTATAGAAAGATGCTATACCATGGAATTAACTTGCAAGATCTCGATAGAATTAATAGATAATTTCGTTTGTGGACATGTACTAAACTTTACTCATCTCATTCATAAACATTGCAATCTATACTTCGTGTCTGAATATTTGTAGTATGTTTTTCGTAGATAACTTTAGTTTCGTTTAACGTAGAGAAAAAGGGTAAACATTTTAGAAAATAAAAAAGTCCTATTTTTATGTCCAAATTACATAACTTTAGGTTAACAAATACAAATATTTTAATGTAAATACAAATGTACATACAAAAAATCTTCAGAAAGATTCATCGTCGGCCATTGATTTTTCTGAAGATTTTTTGTATGTATTACAAAATTGTTATTTGCTAACCTAAAGTTATCTAATTTGGACACAAAAGTAGGACTTTTTTTGTATTTTCAAAAATGTCTACTTTTTTTCTCTACGTTAAACGAAACTAAAGTTATCTACGTAAAACATACTACAAATGTTGTGACACGAAGTATAGTGTCTCATACAAGTTTGCGTTAGACGTCTTCAAATAGGTCTAATTCCAATTGGATAAAATATCACCTATTAGACGTTTTATGCCAAAGTTGTTGTGGAAATGACCCTGAATCTAAATGTTACTCAATACGTGAGTTCTGAACATAAAGGATCTTTCTGATTACGGTAATGGCATTGACATCGTAGTTAACACGCCAGAAATTGTAAACAAAAATACGCTCTATGGTTGTACCATGCTTCCACAGAAAAGACAAGTAGTTGGGATAACAATCTTTATTGCTCTCGTTTCTATAGTATGTCCACTTAAGTGGAAAATATTAATGGGGGTGAACACAAACGGTGGGGGATTTTTTCTTTCAAAATTGCAGATCGACTGACACAAAAGTAGGGAGAATAAAATGGTCTATTATAATTTATAAAGACACCTTCACAAATTGTTTGACACATTAGTTCCATTTTCTAAGTTAAAGCATCTCACACAGTTTAAAGTTTGTTTCTTTAACGACGCCATTGGAATACATCGATTATAAATCAGCGGTTATTGGACGTCAGACTCGTGGTTATATTGACACATGGTCTCAGAAGAAACCCGCTACGCCGCTTCATGGGCTACTCTTACCAAAAATCAGCAAGGGGTCTTATATGTGCGTTATCCCATACACAGGATAGCACACAACACGAAATTTGATAAACTGGTCGTGTATCACTGGCTGGAACTGACAATAGCCCATAAAATGTTTTACGTTGTCGAGGATCGAACCCTCGACCCATCCGCCATAGACAGACATTCTACCTCTAGACTACGTCCCCCTCTCAAAGTTTTCTGACATTATTTTTACTTTCTGAGAAACATACCGTACAAACATGTTTTTATTTCCTGTTAAAAATACTAGTTAGTATTATACATAATTACATGTACATGCATCTTTAAAAACAGTAGTTTAAAATTTATATTTAAATAATTGTCATTAGGCCTTTAAAAATGTGATTCCGGTATTATCCATGAAAAAAATATGATAGGTATGTCGAAACATTTTTTTTTTTTTTTTTGGGATGGGGGTGTTTCGTTAAACATTTTTGGTTTTGGGAACAAATCGTTTTTTGAATAGTTTTGGTTTTGTTTCCTTAAAAACACTTTAGGGTCGCGGTCTAACATTAATGTCGATCGAGAAATCGGAAACTCACCATAAGCCAAAACGACCCCCATCCCTGGCTATGGGCCTGACTTACTGTACATAGTAGAACTCTGGTCGGTGTATGTGGTATAGACCTACCCATTGAGACTTCAAGTTCTCACTAGGTTTCCAGCTGGTGCTCTGATTAAAACATCCAACGTTTGGCCATTACATTTTTTTAATCAGATGTTATTGAGGTTTTTTTTACACGAATTGTTCAAGACTGATTAGTTTATTCACCCATTAAAAAAATAGAGATTAAACTTACAGTTAATCGTTTTCCAAAATGTATACTTACTTCTCTTTGAAGATTAGTTTTATCTTCCATTTTGAAATTTACGCAGGTGCGGATAAAGATGAACAGTAAGTATCACACACATCTTGTGATTCTTTTATGTTAAGGACTATTTTATGAATGTTTTGGCTAAACTAAAATATTTTATTAAGTGTGTGGGTGCACATAAAACTGTGGCCACTTGCTGAGAGTTAGATCCTTCAATACTTCAAAATGTTTAATGTGGTAAGGGGGGAGTTAAATCCATAAAGTTACGAAAACTACATAATAGATTCCCACCACGATCAAATATGTTATGTCATTCGTGATACTAATGGCATTCCAGTTTTGATAATGCACTTTTATTATTGATTCTAATAATAATATGAGAGTTTATAGAAAACACATCTCACAAACTTTCGTGACACATCATCCTTCGAGTTCACATTCTGAAAAAAATATGTCCTTCACAAAGTGTCCTGACATAATTTTATTAGTTCCACGTTCTGAGAAAATGAACCTCACAAACTTTCTCTTTCTGAGAAAAGTATACTGTACAAACATTACTAACATATTAGTTACACTTTGTAAAATACGCAGCTCACAAACATTCCTGACACCTTAGTTCCACTATTTGAGAAAACTGATCTCACAAACTTTTCAGACATATTAGTTCCACTATTTGAGAAGACGCAACCCACGTATTTTCTTGACAGTTGTTTCACTTTCTGAGGATCGTACCTTATAAATTAAACCTTCATGTTAGTTCCATTTATTAAAAATACGCATCTTACAAACTGTCCTTACACGTCAGTTCCACTTTATGAGAAAAAACTTCACAAGCTTTCCTTATTATATTAGTTCCATCCTTTTAAAATACTTACACCTATAAACCTTTCTGACATATTTAGAGTTCCACTTTTTTTAGGAAATATACCTCACAAACTTCACTTATACGTTAGTTCCACTTTTGAAAATACTTACACCTGTAAAATTTCCTGACATATTATATTTTTTGAAAAAATTCAACTGGCAAACCTTTTTGGAAAAAATTAATTCCACATGAGAAAGCACGCCCACAAACTATCCCATTGTCTGAGAAAACGCTATTTACACATTTTCCTAGCATTAATTGTACCTTCTGAGAAAGCTCACACCCACAAAACGTTTCTGGCACGTTAGTATCACTTTCTGAGAAAACGTAACCAAACAAACTTTCCAATTTATTAGTTCCACCTTTTGAGAAAACGCAATCACAATCTTTCCCGACACAATACTCCCACTTTCTAAGAAAACTCACGCGAACAAACTTTCCTAACATAATTATTAGTTCCACTTGATAGAAAAACTCAATATATTAGTTTCACCTTCTAACATTAGTTGAACTTTCTGAAAAAAACCTCGCACCCACAAACTATTCCTGGCATTATTTAGTAGGGAGTTTATAGTTAACTTTCTGAGAAAAGACTCACCACAAGCTGTTCAAGCTATATACGCCACAATGTTAGGCCCCCTAAACTCTCATAATAATACATATAAACAGCGATATCATTACAATTTTAAAATAATAATTTATTGATTTTAAGAGTGCATACAAATTTTTAAAAAAAATCTTACCTTGTATACACAGTCCATTTTTTGCTTAAAGTAAACCCGACTCTTATACCAGTTGGTAATATGTCGTATATTGTGATTGAAGGTAAGTGGCACTTTCCCAGGGTTTTAAGTCGCAAATTACTGTCGGGTATGTAGGCCAAGTACGAAAAGTATATAAATCTTCCAGACACATTTAAACAAATATTTATATCTTGAAAAACGATCCATATACGTTGTATAACAAATGCACAAAAAAAAAAAAAAGTCTTGTTCAGTTTCCCGACAAACTGACGCTAAAATTACCTTAAAATAACAGCTGTAGTGTCTACCAACGATATAAGTTACATCACAAGGGGTATATGGACTTGTACGTATACCCCCTTCCCAAAGGGGAGCGGATCGTAACTCAGCGCAAGAGTGTCTGCCTGCGGCTCGATGGGTAGAAGGATCAATCCTCCTCAGAGGACCCCTTGGGTTATTTTCCGTTCCAACTACTGATCCACAACTCGTCTATCAAAGGCCGTGGTGTGTGCTATCCTGTCTGTGGGAAAGTGCATATAAAAGATCCCTTGCTGTTATTGGAAGAAGAGTAACCTATGTAGGGGCAGCAGGTTTTGTCTGTGACCAAGTGTCAATATATCTGCTCATTATTAATTAATGTGTTCCAGTGGTGTCGTTAAACAAACTTGTTTGTACCTAGCGCCGCAAGTGAGGGGTACAAGAGCATATAGAGAGGGTACATAAAAATCCATTTAGAAACAGTGCATAAATGTTAATGTGTTTCACAATCCGCAAGTTTGAAAGGGGGTGGGGAGGGGTTAAAAGCCAAGTCCACATGTAAAAACATAGGTTCACAGTTGATCAATGTTTTATGTTGAGATTAGAAGGGGAGGATTTTGAAACACATTGACATATTTTGCACTGTCCCTTACGACGGGAGATGCTCCTATACAAGGAATGTATCTTGGCGACATGTCCAACGTACTATGTTATTAGAAATACATATATAATTATTATATATATATATATTATAACTCGTTTGACACCCAGACATGACTGTCTGATTTGTGTCAGGCTGAAGACGCAGTGCTCAGACAATAATATTATTGATGAGTCAGTAAATATAGCAACTGTTAGCGCTCTCCTTAATTCCACTGTCTGGGACAAGCTAGCAATGGAGCGCGCTGGAACACTGTCCTGGACAGAACAGAACAGAACAGAACAGAACAGAACTTTATTACACCCAGAGGAGCGGGACGTAGCTCAGAGGTAGAATGTCCGCCTGTGGCGGGATGGGTCGAGAGATCGATCCTCCACAGTGCA
>JAULBR010093660.1:0-12009 GCA_032355825.1 Melanodrymia aurantiaca
TTTTCTACCGTAGTGGATTCCATACAATGTATGTGACGGACGTAGCCTACGTGTATTTCGTGCACACCAGACAGGTCTCAAGAAAATCAATCCATGGGGCTCGCTGAAGCTCGCCCCATTGATTGATTTTCTTGCGACTCGTGTCGGAAAAACCATCTACAAAAGGACTCGTGCCAGAAACTATTAATCTTTTCTCACTGAGACAAGATAGAAAATATATTCACCGGCATCTCTTTGCCCCTATGGGTAATAAATGGAAATCCCACCCCTCGAGGTATGTCTGTATTAACCTCGCCAAGGGGTTCAAGGCTCGGTTCAGACAAACAGTTGTATCTCTTGGGTTGGGATTTTCCTGTCTCCAACAGTCATTCATGATAGATTCTCTTTGTCTGATATGATTGGCTGTGTTTTGTCTTAAAATCAATTTTGGTCAGCTAAGAAGCAAAAGTAGATAACTTTGCTATACTAGTAAACTGTATTTATTGGTAAGAAATAATTTTAGAACCATACTTTAGACGAGAATGATGTTTATGAGTTTTGTATCAAGGTAACATTTTACACATTTTTGTTTTTTATTCGGACAAGATTGTTATTATTATGATTCCACAACAGCAACTTGGACACTAAACAATGGACCAGTTTCGTCGTTTCGATGAAAACCAGTTGATAAAATAAAATGGCTGTGCTTATGACTGGAACCACCGGTGGGGCTGGTTACGTTCACCTTTCATGAACCTTAATCACTGGTTTGACTGTGAATTGTAAGTACATGCCACCTCGACTTTGTCTTAATATCCCTGCGACTCTGCCTTGTGCAGAAATACGCATTTAGCTATGTTAATGGGTGTCGTTAGTAAATTGGACGGTGCTTGTATATGCAATTGTTGCAAACAGCTTGTCATACCAACACAATATTATAACAGAACAAATAAATTAAGTTTGGCATGTTAAAATGAACGAAACTTAAAATAATATTAATATAGAGTATCTACACAGCCATTATGTTCTAAAATAACATAGAGACGTCCAATATTTATCAAATCTATTTTGACACTTCTACTAGTATTACTATTAGGCCTACATAGCATGGGCAACAGCATAGAAATTACAACAGTTGGCATTGACAAACACTAGCAATCGTTATATTAATAGTTCAGTCAAAGTACTATATAGTATTTAACATCAAAGTATTTGCAAGCTATATCGCCCAAGTAAACGCAATTTTAATAGACCACAACCCCATTGATGTTTGCCTTTTTCGGCTTATTTTGACTGGACTACTAGTACATGTATCCAAATCACATTAGTACAATATATTTTAGCGTGGATGATACGGATGGGCAATACTTAGTATTGAAATGTCCAGTGTTATTACATCAACGGCAACAGAAGACATGCTCTTTGCACCATGCGTGTCCATGTACAATTCTTATATACCAGTAGCTGGTTGCCTATAGCTCAAACAACGACATTGGTGATGTGTTCTTATAGATAGGTAACTAGTCAGTGACCTATAACTCGAGCAATAATTCTGTGTCCTTATGAATAGGTTAAGTAAATAAAGGTTTGTTTAACGACACCACTGGAACACCTTGATTATTAATCAGTGGTTATTGGATGTCAAACGCAAGATTATATCAACAATTGGTCTCAGAGAAACCCAGCTGCCGCCTCATAGGTCACTCTTCCTTGAATAACAGCAAGGGATCTTTTATGTGCACTTTCCCACATACTCGGATAGCACACACCATGGATCACTGGTTCGGATGGGACATAACCCAACGGTTTCACTGATGAGGATCGATCTGTTGACCTATCGAACCACAGGCAGAAACTTATGCTGAGTTACGCCCCGCTCCCTACAAAAAAATGTAGTCCGTGACCTATAACGTAAGTAATAACGCTCTGTGCTTATGAATAGGTAGTCAGTAACCTATAACGTAAGCAATAACACTGTCCTTATGAATAGGTAGTCAGTAACCTATAAAGTAAAAAATAACACTGTCCTTATGAATAGGTAGTCAGTGACCTATGACGTAATCAATAAACCTGTCCTTATGAATATGTAGTCAGTGACCTATAACTTAAGCAATAACGATGTCCATATGGATCAAGAGTTGATGACCCATCTCTTAAAGACCCTCATTCACCGAAATTGCTGCATCTGCAGACAATAGCAGTGACCTTAGAAGTGTTCGAACTATTTAGTTGCGGTATTTGTGCATTTATGTGTACGATGCAAAACAGGAAAAGTTTACTTAATATAATAATACTGAGATTTCCGTTGATGTTTATAATTACATAATAAATGTACGCAATTATGTAGATAAACAGGGAGTCTTTTCTCTTTGGTTTATACACGAATTAATTTGCATATAATTCGCTTCACAACGTCTCTTTAAGCAATGGTACGAATCAGCAATGTTCAGTTTGGGTACATCATCACCACAGAAGAACACTATAAGGGCAGCATAAGAGCCAATACTCAAACCGTATGAATCAGTAGCATGTTATCCATCTATTAACAATGTCGATTTTGTCCTCGTGTTCTCTACAACATATCGCCTGGCAGACACAGGCATCACAGTTATATTAACATGTGGCGTCATCTTATGCAAATATATATAGTTACTATTAATTTCTGATCAATCACAATTAATATCTGAATTATTTCAAATTAAATGTGAGCTAAACAGCAACTTTGCTATTTGATGCAGCAGGTTTAATTAGAATCCTGCCAATAGAATGCACTTTGCATTACTGATGCATTTATTTGTTTGTGCATCCATTGCAGACATAGAACTGAAAAGCATGTTTATTTACACTAACAACGTGCAAAATACCCATTTTAAAATAATTGTTGCATTACTTGGTGACCATAATATCACAATGGAGTAACTTCTAGAATTTGTGTGACTCGCTTGTTGTATTTCTTCTCTAAAGCATCAATGTCAACAACAGAGGGAATTAGTGTCTCAGTGGCAACTCCACTCTCCATCTCGTCAAAGTCTCTGCAGGATGGTAAATAGGTTTCAGGAGTAATTGGTTCCACACTGCTGTGACGTCGGAATGTTGTCTTTGGTAACGTGTTACATGGCTTTCTGTCCAGCCGCTTCCATATCTGTAATACACAGGGATCCACTTCCAAATCATTGTCAGACACAAACCCCTCATTAACATTTGCACCTCGGCTACTGCTGTATTTGCAGTCATTGTCTTCAATGTGTGTGTTAACAATGGCTGCATGTTCTGTAATGGGTTCGTTGTTGCATGTGGTGGAGATGTTCTTGGTGCAGTGTGGTGGTGTTGACTTCATCACCGGGAACCTTGATACAGAATCATCATCACAAGGAAGCACCTTCGTGAAGCCATCTTTGCCCGTCAAGAAAAATGTGTTCATTATTCCTTTGCCTTTTATCGGGATCTCACCACGGTCAAAGAAATGATATCCACAGAATCTCACCAACTTTTCCTTGGCAATGCCGCTCATGTGTATTTTCATTGCTGTAAAATATACAATTACAACATAAATGTTTACTCAATCAGGTTAATACATTTCGTTTCATCTCATATTGTTTCATCTATAGTGGATTTAAATTTGTTTACACATATGAATGTTCTTTAAATCTAGACAACAAAACATTGACATGGCCAAAAATATATTTAGCAGAAGGCAGCGTCGAAGGAACATTGTGACAAAGTAGATAGCATGAACTCACGAATCACTTTAATCTAATTCTTTTTATTAGCGTGGCCTTTTGATCATAGAACTTGTCTTTTGGAAGGTGGATGCCCATCCTCTAACAGAATGGGATTCTCTTGTTGTATTGTTTAACCATGATTAAAATATAAGTAGGCCCTATTACTACTAATGCCATCTATCTGTATGTGTATACAAATGAATAGCATCAGTTATGCAATCTGTAACTTGATGTAGACATTCACTTACGAAGACCGGCAGATTCCATCCTGGAAGCTACATTGACAGTATCTCCAAATAGGCAGTACCTCGGCATGGCCAGACCTACAACACCAGCTACCACAGACCCTGTGTGCATACCTGTAAGAGAAACAACCCATCAGCGTAATCCCAATAGATGATTCCATTCAGGAACGTGATTGTATGCGTGCGTGTGTGTGTGTGTGTGTGTGTGTGTGTGTGTGTGTGTGTGTGTGTGTGTGTGTGTGTGTGTGTGTGTGTGTGTGTGTCTCTGTGTGTGTGTGTGTGTGTGTGTGTGTGTGTCTGTGTCTGTGTGTGTGTGTGTGTGTGTGTGTGTGTGCGTGTGTGCGTGCGTGCGTGCGTGCGTGCGTGCGTGCGTGCGTCCATGAGTGCATGGGCGTTCATTAGTGTGTGCGTGCGTATCTATTTTTTGTACCCTGCCAATGTACCAGTGTTGTGTATTTATATAGAGCCGCTGTAGCCACCCGTTGCATACTATGCAGTTTCGGTTTATGGACTCACCAATTCTGATCTGGAGATTTGTATCGGGCAGGTGAGGTATGAAGAAATTGGATATTGATGCCAATATGTCCATGGCACCATCTGCGATCTCTTTTATGTGGCGTTCACCGTTTCGTTTTGGCAGGCCACTGGCCAACATGTAAGCATCGCCAATTGTTTCCACCTGTGACAAACAATGATGTCATCAACTAGTCTGGATTCAAAGACACTATCCAAATCAAACTGTAATTGTAGTTCTTATTATAGAATCACAAGTAGTGCCTATCAAATGGTGACGTTAATGATGGTTATTGTCCTAGATTTCATTATCTATGACAGATTTAGTGGGGTTGTTTCAATAATTATGTCATGTTTCTGTCAGATTGTTTATTACATTATTCGTGAATAGCTTTAACTCTACCTTCACCGGTTACACATTGCAAAAAAGTATAATTACAAACAATTGCAAAAGTTTAAGGTGTGTTCTAGATGTATATTGGGCATTTTAATTTTGTTACACTGGTTCTACTCGCATATATAAAACAAGGCACAAACACAGATCTTTGCATAAGAAAACATAATAATTTTAAACGTGTTATTACAAACCTTATACACATCATAACGTGTAATGATGTCATCAAAAAGCGTGTACAAACTGTTGAGAAGATTAACCACCTGAAAAAAGCAACAACACTTTCTGAACATTTGCAAACATTTACTAGTCATTAGTCAGTCTCTCGTCATGGCCTGAACAGGTCATCATATTTCGACTGCTGGCAAATTAATTCTTCAGAAAAAGCAGATGATGGATTTTTTCTGAAGATTTTTTGTATGTACATGTACATGTATTTGCATTACAATATTTTTATTTCTTAACGTAAAGTTATATAATTTGGACATAAAATAGGACTTTTTTTTCCTCCAAAAATGTTTACCTTTTTTCTCTACGTTAAACGAAACTAACGTTATCTATGAAAAACATATTACAAATGTTGTGACACGAAGTATAGTATGGTTTTTACCTCTATGGGGGTACTCTGGGCACAAATCTTGGTAAAGCCGACAATATCAGAAAAGTAGATTGTGACATCATCAAAGAGCTCTGCTTTCACCGGTTTTCCTAATTTTAAATCTTCAGCAACTGATCTTAAATAAATAGAAAATCCATCTCATTAAAATGTTGCATAGTTATTCAATTATATCAAATTATAATCACTTCAACACCAATGGTTCGTAAATTATAGTGTATTAGACCTAGTCACAACAATTTGCACAATGTTCCTCGTGTATATTGGTATGATAGCACGTAATAATGCTTGATAATAGTTACGGTAAGGCCACACTTTTTTAATTTTTCGGATTACAGATCCGGCGCAGTAAATTTTGACAAAATGAAATAAAAATAAAATTCATTTTTCAGCCAATTTTTTATTTTATTTTCCCGCCTACTTACGATTTTTAATGAGGCGCTGTCGGGAAATATGAAATAAATAAAAGTACAAGCCTTGAAATTCAGCTAGACCCGTCCAATTTCCACTGTGGCAGACATTTTTGGATCTTTTTATTTTTATTTCTTCTCCATCCACTAACTTCTTAGTGAAAATATCCGTAATACAAAAAAAATAATAATAAAAACAGGAATTGGTGAATTTTATTTTTATTTTTATTTCGTCCTCCGACATCGCCCCCTTTCAAAAAAAATCCGTAATCCAAAAAATCTAAAAAGTGTGGCCTAATGAATGTTTAACACGTACTGAGGCAGCATTCTGTAGAGGAGGTTTTCAGTCTTTCTCTTCTCTACGTCCAGCTCACTGGTTCGCTCCGCCACGAGGTCCTCCAGATGATTGGCGTACTTCTCCAACATAGCTATCATGTTGTCAATCATCGTCATGTGTCTGTACACAACAGGAGCATATTTAATACACAAACAAACGATGTATAATTTAATATAAATCACTTCATCTGTTCAGACGAAATATGTATGTAATTAATTTCTATTCAACATCATTGTGTTTTTAATACCCTGCATGCAATTTTATTGTTACAAACAGACGAAATATCATTCATTTCTATTCAAAATCACTGTTTTTATTACCCTGCATGCAATTTTATTGTTATAAAGCGATCTCATACATTACGACTTTTTTAGGAGATAACGCAATGTAAAACAACTGAATCTGTGATGTTCTATAATGGTTGTAGACATATTACTACCACAATATAAACAAATGATCGAATGAAGGAAGCAGTTACACAAAACATGGCGCAAAGTGATCACTTCCATCTATTAAACATCCAGTACTGATCTTCAGTTTCATAGAACATAGAGTTTACGTTTGGGCCTCGGCTGACCCATAATTATATCCTTAAATCTACTTCCAATGTATACTCATTGCCCGTATTAAGACGCATGTGTACAAGTATTTAGAAGATGGCTGTACTTTGAAGGATTCACTCGGTTGAGAGTTTTGACGACTCTTGTAGCAGACGGGCGGAAGTTCATATCTTCACTCCAGCAGTCCTCTATGAGCGCTGCCAGTTCCCCTTGTTGGCGCAACTCTCTGGTCACAGCTGGCCGGAAAGCCGCACGCCGCATCGAGTTGCGAACTTTGCGTACAATCTCTAAACACAAATAGTATAGTGACGACTTGTTAGTGAAAGACATTAAACAAAGCGAACATCCTAACAGTATAATTATGACTATTTTTATATGCAAAACCGTGGCACTTTTTGTTAAAGTTCTATGGTAGACATTCAGAGACTATTTTACGATATGACACATCATTGACACAGTTGATATCTGATGCCATACCTTACTTTGATCCGTTTAATTTTTTTTTTTATCGTTTTGATGAATAAAGCGGATAAACAATTTGCCGCCGGTGGAGCAGGATACGTTTATCTTTCACGAATACCTGGTATCATCACTGCTTTAGCGGTGATTCGTGAGTACATGCCATCTCGACTTTGTAGTAATTTGGCCATTTCATTGTTTTGTTGTTTAGATTGAATGTAAACATAATGGATTTCAATACACTCTATTGATTCCTATCTCAAACAATGTTAAACAATTGGTGCAAGAAGAATAATAATTCTAAAACTTGTTTATAAACTTCAATGACAGTAATTATGGAATAACATTGTAAGGATATTACTCAATTAAAAGAATGATACACGTTTAAAAAGTTTGTTTGTTTAACGACACCACATTGATTATTAATTAGCGGTTATTGGATGCCAAACAAGGTTATATGGACACTTGGCCACAGAGAAAACAATCTGCCGTCACATAGCCTACTCTACTTGAAATAACCGCAATGGATCTGTTATTTGCACTTCCCCACAGACAGGATTGCACACACCACAGACAGGATTGCACACACCAGACAGGATTGCACACACCACAGACAGGATTGCACACACCACGCCCTTTGATATTCCTGTCGTGGTTGGAAAAGGAAATAACCCAACGGGCCCACTGTAGAATGATCGAACCTCAGACGGACGCTCTTGAGCTGAGCTACTCCCCGCTCCAATATACACATCTAAATATAAACATAAATATATTATAAAATGTATATTTGCACATAAGTGGGTAGATCTCACCTGAAGCACTGAAGAATGGATATTCGCTGTATGGTCCGGACCTGGTGAACATCTCTTTGAAGATGATTCCCAGAGAGTATATGTCAACTTTCTGGAAGTCCACAGCTCGGTCAGCTCGCAGTACCTCGGGTGCCGTCCACAGTTCCTCTAAACACAAACCACAACGCTACCCGTCAACAGTACCAGAACGCTAGCCGTCAACACTAATAAATATAGCTACAAATACAGCTACAGCTTTCCTAAACTTCATCATTATGCTACCAATATGTATCGCAGAATCTCAATTCATTTGGTTTTTATATATATAGACAGAAATATATTACAAATAGTATTAGCTACGCAAGCGCGGTGGCATTTGTCTTACAAGTAATAGGCATTGCGTCTTTAAAATTACAATACGTAGGCTATCTGTTAATGTTACGTTGAGATCAGAAGAAACGTCATATGTATAATTATAGAATAAGATGTCCAGTCATTTGTTCGTATGAAGCATGCATCGACCTGCACGTGAAGAACTAACTTACTGTCAGCATTCTCCTCATACGGGATGGATGCTTTGTCCATCGCTCGGATGCGTGGAACACCGAAATCGGTCAGTTTGCATGTCCATCGGCTGTCCACCACGCAGTTTGAACTCTTCAGGTTTCCATGGTAACACACGGAACTTTTATGAATGTATTCCAAACCCTATTAAAGATAAAAACCATCTTAAGTACTAAATGACTGTTGTAAAAGTAAAAGAAATTCAATGCCATAAAGTATCCGTATAGGACTGGTTATCGTTCTTATTTACCAAAACAGCGTACAAATTTGCTCTTTGAAACGATTAATAATAATAATAACATTAACATTGTTTATATTGATGATCATTATTATATTATCCTTAGTTAGAAACATTCTTTGATACTAGTCAATATGTGTTTTATTGCTCACCATAGCAACAGAGTGACTATAGAAGTATTTACTTGCGTTCACAAACACATTATAGAGTCGATAACAGATCAAAAACCTTCATCCATCCATCAGTGAGGCATGTTGAATATAGGGGTGGGGAAGGGTAGACTGGCCAAAATGCGCCGCTGTAATCACTTGCACCTATCATTGGATGTTTTAGAGGGCACAAAAACTGCTAGCACGCACTGATCTTAGCCATATCTCTCATCCTCGCTCTCTATCTCAAGTTAGCATAGTTAACTTACATCTTCATCATTTCTTATTTGGTAATTAGCATGGACATGATAACGTTTATTTATGAGATGTTGCGAAAACTACGTTTAGTGTGAGAAATGAATAAATGTAGGAAGATATCAAACCTTTGCTACGTCCTGACAGAGAGCAAACTTGAAAAGTTGGTCCAATTTGATGTTCACATTCCAGATAATATCCTGTAAAAGGTCAAATCCAGAGTATCAGTCACACACAGTCATTACAATTAAGTTTAAACATATAAATCTAAATACACTGAGCAATATAAAATGTACGTACATTGATGGAAGAACTTTAAAAAGTAGGCCTACCATTCATTGATATAGTTTCGTATGATCTGATTATTCAGTGTATTTGTACATGTATTAGTCGGTAGATCTTAGGTCATTAAAATATATAGGTACGCAGGGCATTATTTTGATGAGGAAGCACATTTCTAAATCATGAACCCCCTCTCCCCCACTGCACAGTCCACTACCTACTATTAAAGTAAGAAGATATAGTTTCAAGGCTGTGTTCAGTGTGGTGGCAAACAGAGACGTAACTATACTTAGTTAGTTAGTTAGTTAGTTATAACTTATTAACGTGCTTATATCCAATAACGGTTCAGGCACGTCTGTCCTGGTCACGCAGTCCAGCGGTCTCGACTGTCTGTCCAGGACAAAAGTTAGTGTTAGTATGATAGAGGAAACCCGCTACTTCGCATTGATAAGTAGCAAAGGATCTTTTGTATGCACTTTCCCACGACAGGACTGTACATACCACAGCCTTTCTTGAACAAGTTGTGGACACTGGTCGGTGTAAGTGGACGTACATCTACTCATTGAGCCTTGCGGAGCACTCACTCTGGGTTGAAGTCGGTACTGGGATAAAATATCCCAATTCCACATATGCTCATCTACCATTTAATTATGTTATTCTTTGAGAGTTTTTATTGCGGTAGAAGTGTAACAATAAGTACAATAATGATTATATGTATCGCATCAGTGTGAATCTATCGTAAACTGTACCTGTATTTCTGCTTTCAAGTACTACATGCATGCATCATTAACTATATTGCCCAACCTCTATTATGTTAATGATAAAGAAAACGCCCAGACAGAAAATGAGCTATTAATAACTCACCTGAAGACTGCCCTTTGCACAGTATTCCCAGAGTACGAGAATCCGGCCGGGGTCGACGCATGCGCCGAGAAAGGCACACACATTTTGGTGTTTTAATTCCATCAACTAAAACAGAAAACATTTTCCCACTAAATTCGCCGTTTATTTCTTAATAATATAAGTCGTGTTTGTTAAGCAATATACATAGTAATATTATATGTAAGTATATTCCAAATACCATATTATTACAATACATTATTTGTTCGAGAATTTCCATTATCTTCAATATTGTACAGATATATGATTTTAAACACTATTACACATGATTATGATTGTAAAACACACTGACTGATCTAATATCTTAGTAATGGAACAATCTCAATGGGATGCGAGCAGGCCCGTGTTTCATGAGGTCCAAACTACTCCCTGGCAAACATTGTTTAAAAAGCACCATAATATATAATTATATATCAAAACATAGGGGTTGTTACATATGATCTACAGATAAAACGAATCCCGTTGCTGTCACATAGGCTATAATGTCTTTGTTAACTAGAATTGCACACAAAGCACTAGTTAGAATAGAAACCGTCCCATATATACTAGTCGCTTATCAAGGAGAAAGATGGATTTTGTTATCCATCATACCCCAACAACTATTACAAGCACTATTATATAAAGCCATATTCAGTTCATACACAATAAAACAAACATATTACATGTTTGTATCACTAACTACATCCGCACCTGATTCAATTCCTGAAGGACTTCTTTGGTGAGATTTACACTGTTCTTAGTCATCCGTTTCACAGACACCAAACTTCCTACACAAAGACAAAAACGTGGCGAGGTTTATTTTTAAGAGATGACTTTACATATAGTTTGAATATTATCGTTTCGTAATCGTTACATCAATGTTGTGGTCCATTCAACGTTGAATATAATGGACATCGAGGCCAAATCTTAATATAAAGCGGCATTATTAACTCAAATATTGTCAGTTGCAATCGTCTATTTATAAATTATTTATTATTGTGATATAACTGTGGTGAAAATTAATATGAATGGCTATAGTGATGACTGCATGGTCGCCCAGCTTTGGCGAACACATGGAATCAGTTCCATACCATTCTGGGTAGATCAGTGATGATAAGATGTAAACTAGACACCGATATTCTAACCGGTTACACCAACACTCAAGCTTGTTTGTGTTTTGATCATGAAAAGCGTTTTAACTACTGATATAAAAAACCCACAATGAATTGGCTCACACTTGGCTCACGGTATACCGTTGATTTGAATAACAACTTTATTAATACCATGATGTTGTTGGTTATGCAATTTTCTGGTTTAAATTTCATAGGCATAATGGGTAAATTAATATGAATGACAAAAGTTTCCGTGACGTCGCTGTTTTCAAATACGTGATAGATGCTGAACTATGTGAGAAACCTAACTGTTCTTGCCACGTTAATGCACGTCCTTAAAGTAATAACGTTATCTGAGGCGTGTTCAGAGAACAAATATATCGCGAGTTCACGCTAGACTGGTTTTTGTACCAATATTAAATGAATTTGATATGATAGAACACGATTGGTACCAGTTAAAATACACGCGAGTTTACGCGAAATATCGCGTCTCTGAACACGCCT
>JAULBR010093671.1:0-12009 GCA_032355825.1 Melanodrymia aurantiaca
TGTCTGACGTCCAATAACCGCTGATTTATAATCAATGTGTTTCTAGTGGCGTCGTTAAATAAAACAAACTTTACTGATCAACCATATATCTACATGTCCATATATGACCTGATCGACCATCTATATACATGTAGATAATCTGTACATTATTTGCTCTGAAAAATATTGTAATTTAAGGATCGTGTATTAATGTCAATGTGTTTCACTATCTGCACAAAATTAGGATTACTTTGTACCAAACTCTCTTCCCTTTCTAATCCTAACGTAAAACATTGATCTACTGTGGACCGATGTTTTTACATGAAATCAAAGGCAATCCTAACTTGGCTTTACCCCATCCCCATCACATAAAACAAATTGACCTTTATTCATGGTCCCTTACTCTATCCCAAATTAATAACCCCTTTTTTCTTTTTTTCATTTCAGAGGCCACCGGCAACAACCGACACAGTATTCACGCAATGGAAAGTTTACCCTTTACAATGACCAAGACAGAATGTTAAAAAGGAGACACCAAGAATGCAACAGAACCGCCTTGTCTCTCATAGCTGAACTCGGATCTGAAAGTAATGCCCACGGGTTTGCGAAAATTGTCACTTCTGTGGAGACGAAACGAAAAGTTATTTGGGCACTGTTGGTCATAATTGGCTTCACAGCTGCAACACTTCAATTGTCTTTGCTGGTAAGAAAATACCTTCAGTTTCAAGTGGTCGAGGTGTCAGAGATTAAGGACAGTATGCCAGTAGAATTCCCCTCAGTGACCTTGTGCAACATCGAACCAATATCGTGGCGTAAAGTGAGAACTTTGTTTGAGAATCCCAGCAACGAGTTGATGACGTGGTTGCATTTTGTGAACCACGAGAGTTTTACATTCGGTGACCAGCAAGCTCACTTGACTTCCATCAGAGCCTTCTATGAAAATCTTGGTCAAGAAGCTAGGTACATCAGTCACGATATAAACGATTTTCTAATACACTGTAGATTTAACGACGAGATATGTTCTGTGGAAAATTTCACCACGACTTTCGATGGAAATTATTACAGCTGTTTTACTTTCAATATGGGCGACATGGCAGAGAAATTGCTTATGCATGCTACTGGGCCACAGAATGGTCTGTCGTTGATTATTTCACTGGATAACGATGATCCACCTTTGGGTACGTATGGAGTGTATCATATGGATTCAAATATTCTCCACAGTGCTGGTGTACGGGTTGTTGTCCATGCTCCAAACACCATGCCAAGTCCCGTGAACCATGGTTTCGATGTTCCACCGGGATACTCTTCATCGATTGGATTAAAAGCTGTGTTACACTCGCGGTTGTCGACTCCGTATGGAAACTGTACAACTGAAGGATTAATGGGTTCTCAGGAATACCGAAACACATTTTTCTCGTGTTTACAATTATGCAAGCAGAGGATTATTATCAACAAGTGTGGATGTAAATCGTCTGGATTACCTGAAGTGGCCGATCCCAATATCACTTTCTGCGGAGTTATTGAAAACTGGAAATACATTCTGGAGCATCACAGTAATAACTCGAAGCCAAAAGCGATTCGAATTCCTAACTTAGCATGTGAACAAAAAGTTCTTCAAGAAATGGCCAACGATAGAACCTATGAGATATCGTGCAAGTGTTTTCAACCGTGTCGGGAGACCACGTTCCAGAAGTCTGTGTCACTCTCTTACTGGCCGCTGGAGTTTTACCAGCTCAATGCTCTGCAGTTGTTCTACGGTGATTCCATAAAACAAAATTTTATGCACGAGGCGTATACGTTTTTATCAAAACTTGCCAATATCACTCAGATTATGATCGAGAAGAACGACACCCGTGCAGAAAATATCTTAAAGCAGAGCTATACATTGACTGAAAAAGAGCAAGCCGAAAGAGCTTCAAATCTTATTCGTCAAAATCTACTTCGTCTGAATATATATTTAGAGGATTTAAGTGTAGTAGAATTCCGCCAGTTGCCTGCCTATGATTTGGCAGACTTGTTTGCAGACATTGGCGGAACTCTTGGCCTTTGGATGGGCATTTCAGTGTTGACAATAATGGAGCTGATGGAATTAGTAATTCGACTGTTTCTATTGTTGTTTAACTCTGAAAAGCCGGTGCCTGATCACGACACTCTATCGAATGGTATGCTTGATCATGAACGTGAATACGAGTATGAAACACGTATAGAGTCACCAGTATGACACAACTAATTATAGACGCAAGAGATGTATTTTGTTAATTTGTATATATAAACAGAATATGTACAGACTGAACTTCGATGTATATATGTGTACATGTACTTAGTTCTAGAGCTTGTACAAATGGGATAGTTGCAATTTCTGTAATATTTACAGTTAAATCATCAAATCACTATTTGCTATGTTAGAATACCTTCATCTACAAGTGTATATGAATTTTTGATATTCCACATTCTATTCATCACCTTTGAATATATACCTTTGCCAAAGTCACAACAATAGAAACTTTTGTAATAATTGGGCTAAACTCATTATTAATACACCAAGCTTTCGCATGTGGTGCCAACAATGAATATTTCTCTTTCATGATTTCCACATCAATTCTGGTTCCCTATGAAGCATTTCAGGCATCTTGAAACTGAAGTGTCATATATACTTACAGGGATTAATCAACCATTCATTCATTCTCAGGAATCGAAACATCCTAATGTTGACTATACTACGAGTAAACAAAATAACGAAATTCCCCGTTTTCTGTCTAACGCGTTATTTTTTCCCCAATTTTCAAAAAAGGGACCCTAAAAAATTTGTCCAGATTATACCCTGCAAATGTCTCCCGAGTGTATAACCTGTGTAATTTCAATGTTGAATTGCAAAACTAGAAACTTTTTTGTCATCTTGTTATCATTTTTGGATGCAAAAAGTTTTTATTCTATAAATATAGTAACACAATTGTTTTGAACTGTTCTTCTCTGAAAATAAAACCATACTTTGCGAAGATATTCTGGGTTGTTAAATAAGTATTTTTAACCTGTCGCCAGCAAGATCGATTTACATAATTTTTCTACTTGTCACTCTAAAATATGATCCGTCACTGGCAGGTAGACACCAAAACATTTCGACCCCTGATTCTGGGGCTTCGGTAACTGCAATGTCTCCTTGGATTAATTAACAATTCAATTTGAGGATTTATATAGTAACCATGGTAGCCATCTCCATTCCCGTCTTTCAGATATATTTCACATATTTTGGTGAAACATCAAATTTTGATCTTTGTCCTATGAATTTCCCTCATATATGTACCATCTGTCAGAGCTAATATTTTAAAACACTGATGACTTACAGCATCATTGGTATTTTGACATTGTATACATGTACTGGTACTTCAATCATATTGCCGTGACAATCATTGAATACAAATTATATACAAGAAAATGTAGGTTACACAGTCTACATGTACATGTATGTGTAAGCATGTGTAGATTACAGAGATAATTTAGATCCTACAGTATCTTTTTATTGAAATAATTTAACTGTTATTTATTTATTTTATTTTTTTGGCTAACATTTGTTAAAACATTTGTTATTTTTAAATCTGAGTATTAAAACTACAAGCACAATGTTTATCCTGTCTATGGGAAAGTGCACATAAAAGACCCCTTGCTGTCATTCGTGGCTGCTCCCGCTATGTGGCGGCAGCAGGTTTCCTGACATCCAATAACCGCTGATTTATAATCAATGTGTTTCTAGTGGCATCGTTAAATAAAACAAACTTTACTTTTTACAAGCACAATGTGAAATAGTTTGGCTTCAATTAAAGAGACTTGTATCAAGTTCATTACTGGGTACTAAGTTTATAAAGTTGTTTACATCCTACATGTACATGTACAAAAATGTAAGCTCCATGTATGATGATGATAAACAACTTTGTAAGCTGAGTAAACAACTTAATTCAATTGTGTTGAACAGACATACATTACAGAAATTTGTCAATTAAATATACCGGTACTGTAAAAGGGATAATATTCGCAGTTGTAAATTTTTGAGGTTTGGAAATAATTATCAAGTAGTGATACACAAATGTATGTAATTTTTGCATTGTTCTATTTTAAAATAGATATTATTACCAGCAGGTCAAATTACAAATGTAAAAATTTATATAGACAGGAGAATAATACCTGTTTTACAGTATATACAGTGAAACCCCTCTAAACCGGACCCTCAGTAAACCGGAATTCCCTCTAAACTGAACATACATGTGTATTTCGAAGTCCCAAACAGCCGTATGATGTTATGTGCTGTATTTAAACCTCAGTAAACCGAACATCCCTCTAAACCGAACATCTTACGTGGTCCCATGGGTGTCCGGTTTAGAGGGGTTTCACTGTATATATATTGTATTGTAATTTATATATGTGATGTATTATAGGGATCCCAAGATAATGATGAAACTTCCATCAGCTTATCAGTGTTTAAAAATAGTACAAGCAAGATAAACAAATTTACAGTAATATTGTGTAAAATAAAAGTTATTCTTTATTCTATTTTATGTATTATTATATGACACATATTGGGCAGTACACATTTTCTTGCAATGCAATCAAAACTGGTTTTTATCTATTTAAAGATAAAGTTTGTTTAACGATACCGCTGGAGTGTGTTGATTAATATCAGCTACTGTATTTTAAATGCACAGTTATTTTGACACATGGTCTCAGAAGTGACCCACAACTACCAAGCTACATTCTTTTTTATTAGCAGTGATGTATCTTTTATATGCATTTTCTCAGACAGTGTAGGAAATAACTCGGCCTTTAATGTACAAGTCATGGACAATAGTTCCAATGAGGATGTACATGTATCCTTCATGCTTCATTCATTGTTTCGATGTAAATAGCAGAGAAATAAAATGGCTGTGCTTACAACACATGCCACCGATGGGGCAGCATATTCTCACCTTTCACAGAAATCTGCCTTACGTTCAATAGGGCGAGCGCTCTGCTTCCGAGATAAAACGTTTTGTCACCAGTCTTTGCATCTAACATTAAATGAATATGATATGATAGTAGACGATCGGTACCAGTCACGCAGTTCCAGAGCGCTCGCGCTATTGAATGTAAGACTGGTACCGGGGTATCATCACTGCTTTGACTTATTTGTGAAAAGGCCATCTCAACTTTGTCGTAACATCCCTTTGACAATGCATTTCGCCATTTTGTTTAGATTTATAGTTAAGAGAACAGTTTCATTTGAATAGTTAATTAAAACAGGCATAATTATATGTAGATTGAATTAGAATACTGTATATAATGTAAGTAAATATTAACATGACATTGTTGTTGAAAAGTGGACTGTCATTACTGTAACAGTATTTGACATGTACGTGTATTGTTTTTGTGTAAATAATGTTGCTAACCACATAACTGTCGGTTACAGCAGTAAGATTGTGTTGATGCTTATGAAAAGAACATTTTTGTGTGAATGTGTGTGTGTAAAAGTTGTTATTGAACAGATGTCTGTTACATTAGTAAGATTGTGTGAATATTTGTGTGGAAAATGTTATTAAACAGAAGACTTGCTACAAGAATAACTACCGTACTAATATACAGAGTGAAGACTGCTGGGAAGCGACTATATGACATTATTGCTGGGTCACATGACTACAATATGTAATATGTTTATGTAAAAGATGTACTGGTATATTACTTGACCGGGACCATTAAAATAATGGGGAATAAATAGCTTAAACACATTTTTAGAAATTTATAGAATATGCATATGTACTCCAGAATACATCTAAAATTAAATTACAATACAAAAACAGTTCCTTTCAAATCCTTTGTCATGCCATTTGAGCGAAACGATCATGTCCCGAAGTACAATTTCCTAACTAGATTAAGCAGAATCGTGGGAGAAATCATGCATACAATGTACATATGAGTATATCAAACAGATCATGTCACACATTTAACGAGAATCATCAGTTGGGCATATATAAATACGAATATCACATTGTATATGTCAACTATGATATCTGAGTGAATATTATTTTACAACTATTAAACGCCCACATGTGAGAAACAGCTACCGTAGTGTTTATGTGCATGCTTGGAATATTAATTTCATACAAGTTTGCTAGGAATTTGGTTAAACATTATTCCAGTTTTCCAGAACCATTAGCCCCCATTTTCAAGCACTTTTCCAGTACTTTTAACACTTCTTATACCAATTGACCGGAGTGCAAAGCAACAAAAAGTTCTTATGATTAGAGTACATACATGTACATGTATATATGATAATGAAACAATTTCAGAGGTACAGCAGAAGAACAGTAAAGTTTGTTTTATTTAACGACGCAACTAGAAACACATCGATTATAAATCAGCGGTTATTGGACGTCAAACAGATGGTTATATTAACACATGGTCACAGAGGAAACCCGCTGTCTCCGCTTCATGGGCTATTCTTACCGAAAAACAGCAAGGGAGCAGAAGAACAGTGTACGCTGATGGTTAGCCACACACATGATTAATATCTTAAACCTTAAGACTTGTTTGACACAAACGATTATGTAAACGATTATTCATTGTAAAAAAACATTTCCTTACCTTTCCATGACTTTATATTAAAAATTAATTTATAATAAAAGATCAGCTTCCCAGAACTGTCAAGGAAATGGAAAAATAATTTTCAAATTCCATACCTTTCCAGGTTTTCCAGGAACACTTTCAATAAGTTAGATACATGTATATGCAATGGCCGTCAAAAGATTTCGTCATTTCCAGTCGCATAAATCGTACGATGGAGAAAAAGGTGTGTAGGATGGACAGGGAGAAAATTCAATCATGTATGTTATTTACTGATTTAGGTTTCCAGACAATTTTTGAACAATAGTTGGCAAAACAAATGAGTGATAAATAGAGTATACTCCCCAATTGTCTTGTGATATAATTTATCGGTACAAGTTGATAAAATTATAAATTCTAATTAGGCTTGTCGAGAAATTTTATACTTTTATCAACTTATCAACGAGTGCTGATAAATTATAATAGCACAAAATAAGAGGGTAGTACTCTTTTTATCATTCATTATTGCAAACATATTGCAAACTTTGGATGGCTCTAACTCATATGAGAATATTCAAATGTTTAAACTGTGCGGTTTTAATTCCCTGTGAAGAACTGATACTACTGAAAGTCCTTGTGGTTGTTTGTATAAAAGATGTTGCTGAATAAAAGCACACATGAACGGATGTTTAAAGGGCATGCTACTCTGCTTTCTGGTACCTCAATTTAAGGGCTCTGAAACACTGTTAATATAAGAAGGGGAAAAAGCAATATATTTAATCATCTAGGTGAAACATAAGTAGGTTAGTTTGTTTTATTTATTAAAAAAACACATTTGGTGTACCTGGCGAGGACAAATGGCCAGAACTGGACAGAATACAATGTGTGCACTGACAAGAATCAATCCTGCAAACTCACGTACCGTAGTACCGTAGGCAGATATTTGAACTAGTTTAGATGCATTACTAACGATCAAAATTAGAAGTGTTGTCGGTCAACGCAAAGAAGAAAGAAGAGGAATAACCAAGCTATTTGATAACAAAACTCAACAACAAGTATTCTTTAACAACAATCACAACATGTGATCATCATCATTGGTTATGTCACACAAATATGTACTACGGACAAAGATACCCGTACGTGTACATGTACATGTAACACATACCACAATGTTTACCGGGTAATCAACTATTGTGAAACACTGCTTGTAATAGAGGGAAAACTCCTATAACCGTGACCTACATGTAACTACATGTTAAGTAAAGTTTCAGGTGAATTTTTTAAAACAAAAGTCTTTGAATAGATGAATATGTGCTCGAATAAATGATAACTGTGTAGAGATATCTGTATCAGACTGGGTGTAATAAATGTCGTAAAACATGTGTTTGTTTGCTGGTTGTATCATATGTACATGTACAGGTACCTCACGAAACATGAATAACAAAGAATAAATTATATTTATTACAGTCAGAGCAGCAAATTTGTTTTGTCAAAGAAGACACGACTAGTTTGGAACTTGCATAAACGAATTTGCAATTAACTACAGGAACAAACAACAGAAAACAATAAACTATCACATATTGAATGCTGTTGTACTTATGATGCACAAAAATGTGTATAGCCTACAAACCGTTGCCATTTGTTCTGTCTTCACCTGACTTCATGGGAAATTACCATTGGTTTTTATAGGAAATACTACCTTACAGTGAACTGATGAGTCCAATTTAATTGCTTGTACTGTGTTATATGTACATGCCTATTAACTCGGTTAATGAAAGTGTCAAGAAAAACAGTTAGAATGGCAGTGAAATGACATTTGTTCTAAATACATCAATATCTTTTTACATGCAATCATCTGTTTTTAAAGTATGCATAGTGAACCAGAAAACTAGTTTTTCAGATCAAAATAACAATTTAGTTCTAGGTCAGGTGAAAGAATTGTGTGATCTGTTTTAACTTGACCATTCAGTTATTCACAAGCAGTGATCCCACAACATGTGTAACATACTTATAACTATGGAGTTTGGTGGCCAAGTTAAAAATAGAGTTGCAAATAATGTGATTAATTAATCGTTACCTATTGCATATCAAACATACGCTAATTTCGACACATCATTTGCAGAGGAAACCAAAAAAGGTGTAACATTAGCAACAAGGATAATTAGTATGTTGACGTTAACATGGAAAAAAACCAAAGAAATCTAAAACTAACTTGCATTTACATGTATTACACATTCCATGGATGCTATACGTAAAAAAACATGTATATATCACTTCTTGGGATAATAATTAGCAACTAATACCCATGAAAAGCTGAGTACTGATCCTGTTTGTTCAAATCATTTTGTTACACTACTTAAATATTTCTAGAGAAAGTAAGTAAACAGAATTGAATTAATTACTTATCATTATGGCAGGCTTCTGAAAATTGCACAATCGTTTTGCTCTTAGAAATCAAGTTTTGTGTACCCTATGTCTTTTTTGTTCATTTAAAAAAAAAAAAGAAGAGTTGTTTGCACATCCCATTGCTACAACGACATCTTTGATGACAAATTTGCTTCATATATTAATTTAATAAAATCAGGTTCTCTTCAGTACAAAAATCAATATTATACATGTTCACATAGCAAAATATTTTGTAATGGGATTATGGCTTACATGTATGCAAAATAAAAAGGGTTAAGTGAATTAAGGTTAAAGCACGTCGTCTGTTCTGAACATGCATTCCAGCTGCCTCAACTGTCTGCCCAGGACAGGAATAATCAATTAGTGTTAGTATGAGAGAAAAAACTTGCTGCCTATTACTAAACAATACGGGATCTTATGCACTCTTCCATAAACAGACAGTACATACCAGAGCTTCTGTTGACCAGTATAGGTGGTATAAATTAACACCTATCCATTGAGCTTGGGGGAGCACTCACTAGGGTTGTAGCCAGTACTGCGATTAAAAATCACATGCCATAATCATGACTCGAACCCCATACCTATCCTTCTTGGTTTAACTAATATACCACAGAGACTGGTAATGAACCCTCCTGCAGAGAATCCTATATATATATACAGGTCTCAGATACCTCATGTAAATACAAACAAAACAATCAAAATGATCTCTTCAACAACTGGCACTTCATTTTACAAAAGCATCGACGTTAACAAAAGTGAATTTGTATGACTGAAAATAATTGAGCACTTCTGATAAAATCACAGAATATGCAATTATAATTTCAAGCTTTGGTCTTATAATTATAAATACATTAAGAAATATATGTTTATTTAATTAATAATTTGTTGAGAATTTCTCCCACGACTGATTTCAGTCTCCTGACTGACAGTTAACACCCATGTAAAAGTAAATATTGACTCCCAGAACTTGTTATTGTTGAGAAGGAAATTAAAACACAAGTGTGTTAACTGTCTAAGATGTCAAGCAAGATTTACGAAATAATAAGGAAGAAAATAAATAACCAGCTACAAATTCCCACCAGGGCTGAACATTTGGAGAGGCAGTTTGTCAAACAGATTGCTAGTTGATGACTAGGAATTATGGCAGGAATGCGTGCAGATATGCCGCATGTCCAGAACGTACACATGGACAACACCAATCACTGGAGACAGAATAATTGACTTTAACAAGTTTAAGACACATCCCATATATCAACATGGAAATATCCAGATCGCGTTTAGACTGAGAATATTGAGTTATCTCTTATTTCTCTTAATATGCTATTATTCTCAAAGGTTTGGCATCTAACATGGGTCATCAGAACAGAAACAATTTGTGATCAGGGGCCTGTTCCACAAAACATCGTAAGTCCAGTTGTAGATGTAAACGTAAATAAAGAAATTTCAATCACTAACTGTTAGTGATACGACTATTGTTAGTAGCTGAGACGTCATGGGTTTTTGCTCATTTGCGGCGTATTACCTGAGGATGCTATTCATTCTTGGACACAAGTATGTTTAAATATATTTTGGGAAACAGTTTTTGTTACATATTTACGTTTACGTCCACAACTAGTCGTAAATTGTTTGTGGAACAGGCCCCTGGGGCGGTATTTGTCAAGTGACTTATATGTATGTCAGAAATAAGACTTAAACTTGTCTGAGAAAAAACTTAAGTCTACGATTTTGACTTAAGTTCTGTGAAAAAACAAACCTACATTGTACATAATACAGAACTTAACAGTTTTGGCTGTTTTTGACTTAAGTCTTAAATTTCCTTCTGAGGTGTTTTAAGAATTCTACAACAACTTAAGCTTGTTTACTGTGGATTTTTTGTAACTAGGAAGTTACATTGTTGTCTTACCTTAGTTGATCTAATGAAAGTTAAGTTGTTTGATAAATACCGTCCAAGGAGCCAATTTCACAAAACATTTTAATTCCAGTTTACTACTAGTTGTGGACACAAACATACATTGTAGGTTTGTCTGCGTAGCAGTTTGTGATTTGGGAAAAACGTGGTTGGAATGGGAAAAATATTTCTACCAAATTAAGGCATAACAGAACTGGAGCTACTTAATACACATACATTAGAAAAGGAACAGAAGATATAGGATTATCAACATCTGAGGGAGGGTTCGTTCTTTAGAAACAAATTTGATCTTCAAATTCAATGGCAAAAATTAATAATTTGTTTATCAGTTTGGACCCAATATTTATTTATGTTTTTATGTTTTTCGATGGGGTCGTGCAAACTAATCCCTCAAAATCCCACTAAATACAGGTCTGAAGGGAGCAGAATATGCTATTCCTTATGGCTCTGGGGAAACCCACAAGATTGTGAAGCACAAAAACGAAAACATGTAATTATCGCCAGTGGTAGTGAGTGTACTGAATACGTTATCACCCATTGCCCAACTGACACCATTCATGACATATTTTCATTCACACAGTTTCCATGTGTAAATCACTGAATGATATTTATATAAGGTAAATAACACAGAATACTTTCGAGTTGGCTTTTATTACTGTAGCCAGAATGTCTATTATGTTAATGGACACTATTGCATTGTTATTGCTAGAAACCAACTCGGTGAGTATACATGTACATGTAGTTAGTCTAAGATGGATCTATCAACAGACGTAATCCATATCTATGTAATCAAATAAAAAACATAGAAAACTAGATGCAACTCAAAAGCATGGGCTTCATGGATACCCCAGCATTAGTGTTGCAAAATTGTTGACAATACTATACATGTATATTACACTATACATTGATGTCTAACCCAGTTCTTGACAGTACAAATCATAAAGATGGATAAATTGGAGTTGCTTTTTAACAACGACTGGTTTTGCATATACATGGTTTACCTGGATACTATTCGGGACAAGGAGCGGGATGTAGCTCAGAGGTAAGATGTCCGCTTGTGGCGGGATGGGTCGTGAGATCGATCCTCCACAGCGAAAACATTTTTATGGGCTATTTTCCGTTCCAGCCAGTGATCCACGACTGGTTTATCA
>JAULBR010093682.1:0-12007 GCA_032355825.1 Melanodrymia aurantiaca
TGTTCCACAAACAATTTACGACTAGTTGTGGACGTAAACGTAAATATGTGACAAAAAGTGTTTCCCAAAATATAATTGAACATATCTGTGTCCAAGAATGAATAGCATCCTCGGGTAATACGCCGCAAATGACCAAAAACCCATGATATCTCAGCTACTAACAATAGTCGTATCACTAACAGTTAGCGATTGAAAATTTTCTATTCATGTTTACGTCTACAACTAGTCATAAACTGGACTTACGATGTTTTGTGGAACAGGCCCCAGGAGTATACTTTACAACGAGAATGAATCAGTAACTACGTTGGACACATTTATGCGTTACTACAAATAGACAAAATAATCAAAACTTACTTGAATCCAGCAGACATAGAATCTCGTAATTTCTTTTCAAGTTCCTGAAAATTAAAATATTTTCTCTTTAAACAAACTTTGTTTTCAATATAATAAATAAACTATCAACAACACTCATCTATGATTACCCATCTATAAGGCGTAAAAGTAAAATATAAATTGATACAAGGGCACATAAAAAATACTTGCTGTCATTTGAAGAGTAGCCTATGTGGCGGCAGCAGGTTTCCCCTGACCAAGTGTCAATATAACTGCGTTTGACATCCAATAACCACGGATTTATAATCAATGTGTTCCATAGGTGTCGTTAAACAGTCATATCTGTAAGCCTCATAAATATAACTACTCTCACATCCTCTGTCATTCTTTTGCATTAAAAATATTCCATACCTCGGACACATTCATAGCAGCAGCAAGACGACCTTCTAGTGACAAGTAGCTCAGTTTCTGGTCAGTTTGCCAGGAAGCCTGAAATTGTGCCAAACAAAATTAAAAACTTCAATCACATATAGGATACTGAACAAAAGCAGTGCTATACAAACAAAATCGGGCTTCAAAAACGAAAATTATCAATCGATGTTCAATTCTGCAAATCCAGTAAAACCTCCATGTTCAATCTAGAATATTTACTGTTGATAATGATGGCATCATTTCTGCCTACCATGCATTTTAAAGCGTGGTCATTTGGTCATATTGCAATGTCCACTAATGTCGCCAATAGCACAAAATGACGTGTGATGTTGACCACTTGTGTCGTCTGCCGTATTCAAAAGATTAAAGAACAATGCTTAATACCTTATGCAAAAATATAAACAAATGCTTAATCAATGACAGAAAAATTCTTTCCCCAGTAAGCTTATAACTTCATGGTGTTATTCAAATTGTGTTCTTCAACATAGAATTCTTTTGTTAGCATACACTTATCAAATATGACATCAAAAAGCTCTCCTATGAACGTAACATTATTTAGTAATTATACCATATTTCCTTTTCCGTCATTTATTTGCTGCAGCAAATCTCTTTTCAAGGCAGATAACTCTTCACTGAGAACTCCTTTAACTATCCCCTCGATGTCTGCGGCGGTGAGTTGTGGCCCTTGATTCGTCTGCATCTGGACAACGATTTGCTGCACCTTCTCATTCAAATTTATAGTATCAAAACTGGAAAACTGAAAAACAAGTATCAATACTGTATCAGTAACCAGCTACTTGCAGACTTTGATAATTGGTTATTAAGAAATTAATTAAAGCCTCTCGTCTTGGGTACAGTCTCGGCATTGGGTCCCGACCTTTGATGGCGGACCGTACCCAGTGTGGGGGTTTCTAAACCTTCAGTGGACATGGCAACTTAAACTAAGGCAGGCAGGCAGGCAGGCAGGCAGGCAGGCAGGCAGGCAGGCAGGCAGGCAGGCAGGCAGGCAGGCAGGCAGGCAGTCAGTCATTAATTAAAAATTGATGTCTCATACAGAGAGAACAAATTCTAAATTTGTATACTTGTAACCAGAAAATGTGTTACGTCCACAAAATTAGCTAAAGGTATTTTGTGATTATGTATGTCAAATACACAGTCACTCATTTAACAGCCTCTATATATATATATACATATATTTACGCAAAACACATGTTGCGTGAATAACGCGCGAACGAAACGATTATTCCCGCAATTTTCGAAGACCTAATGAACAAAACAAGGAGAAACCTACCTGATTGACAACTTTTTGATTCTGCCAGAAAAATGGAAGGAATGTTGACTTAGCACTAAGAAGAGAACGTGACAACAGTTCTGAATCATACAACGCTGAAACATAACAAGATAAAGATTTTTTTAAAATTGAACAGTAAAAACACACGATTAGAAACAGTGTTGCTTTCAAGTTGTAAATATTTGTAATTACAAATGTAGGGAGAGGCCTTAACATAGGCTTTTGCATGTTGGCCACTCCCAAACTGCTATGTATTTATATTTGACAGTAATAAATATTGTTTCAACTAAGCTGAAAATGAGTGCGAGCTGAAGATCACTCTCCTGAAAAGGTGTCAGGTTAACAATCACTCTCCTCAATAAATTAATTTCAATTAATATATCACAAATGGAATGTTTTTAATTGTAAATCTATTAAAAAAAGAAAAAAAAGAAAAAAGATATCAAGAGGAGATAACTCACCAGCACGCAAAAATGGCAGCAAGAAGAGTAGAGGAAGCAACAAACATAAACAGCACAGACCACGTCGTCTTCTGAAACAGAACAATTAGTAAAACAATGAGATAATAAAGAAACTTAAATATTAGAGAAATTGCGACTCTATGGGTCGAAGGATTAAAGTAATTTAAGTAAACAATTTCTTTCAATTTTCAAATTAATATCTGATATTTAAAATTTTTTTTTACCTTGCCAAAAGCCAAACATCAAAAATGACTAAGTAGTGAATCCATGAAACGATCCTCCGAATAACTTCAACAGCTTGTGAACCTGTATGATACCAAATAGCACCAGCAAAATCTGTAAGGAAAATATACATCATAAACAAACTCATGCAAACAAAGAATATGAAACTGCCCCTCAAAAAAAAAGATTTAATTGTAGTTTCGCACCAACTAACTAGCTTATGCCTTTTAATCAAAGTTGTACACCCTCTAATTAATGAAAATTAATTGCTCTTTCGCACCCACTAATTAGTTTATTAATGCTTGTTATATAAATGAGTTTTGCTACACATATTTGTAGAGCTCTGCTTTATATACGTTCTGTCCCTTTAAAAATTTTAACTGTAAACGTTACATTTTGCACTCTCTATTTATCTGAAAAATTCAAATTCTAACAGATTTCAGTAATACATCAAATAACGAATATAGAATATAATTATGCATTCATTTTTGTTTTCTATCCATCAATGCGTGTAATGCAAACAAATATTCTTTATCAGGCCATATGTAAATATTGTTTTATTTGTAAAAAATAATATACATATGTATTGAAAACTAATATTATAGTTTTACGTCCCATACCTGAAATGGATGTGAATATGTTGGTATGTTCAGTTGATTCTTGGTGAAATTTCGTCTTTGTGGAAGTGCTTGAAAATTCATCATCTATAAACACAAATTAGTAATACATTAAAAAAAAGGTTGTTTATGGTTTGCCGACCGACCCTATTTTCCGCCACTGAACCTAAACTATTTTCCATAAAAAAAAAAAGAAAGAAAAAGAAAGTTTATTATCATTATTTTTTTAACGTTTTTCAATGATAGACAGCTTGGAGAATTTAAATATGATAACACCAACTTGCCGATCCTATTTGTTTCTATTTCTCTTTTTATAATGTAGACAGTCCGATCTTTATTTTATTGTACGTCTGCTCATTCCAACAAAGTAATTTAAAACATTTTCGCTTGGGAAATCATTTCCATTTTGACGTTCACATTTTCTTTTAAAAAAAGGATTGTAAAATGTTGGCAAGTGAATACATACATACATTTGGTCATGATAATGAATTTATTTCTGAAACAGAGAAGCTTTCGAGTTCAGTATTCTTTAAAAGTGTAGTGGAAATCATACATACCAGGTAAATAACATAGATCAGGTTTGAAGAACTAATAATATAATAATACCTGAAATTTCATCTTCGTCATCGTGACCTGTGAAAAGTAAAGAAACAATCATTGTAATAATTGTTATGACACTGTATTGATCGTTATCATATTTAATGACAGAATCTATATGCACATAGAGACTACTAAACAATGGCCTTTAGAGATCAGTGATCTTACGAGTTGCTTAAAAATATCTCCAACAAGCAAAAGGGAATTAGATACATTTTAAGCAATGAGTTGTAAGATCACTGATCTCTAATAGATGCAAGTTTAGTATTCAATGGCCTTTGATGAACCAGTCGTGGATCACTGGTTGGAATGGGAAATAATCCAATGGGTCCACTGAGGAGGATTGATCATTCAACCTCTCGGACATCAATTGGATGCTCTTGCAGTGAGCTCAAGGTTAGAACAAAATTGCTTTTTAATGTGAGCCCCCACTGGGCTAAGACACATTGATAATCTGATACGCCAGCATCATGTAGCCCTAACAGTGACAAAAAGATTATCAAATATCTACACTTCTATAAAGTTAGTAAAAGCATACAAGTGGCTAAAAAGTATTACAATTTTTATTTTTACAAAGCTTTATTGATAGATTTATTTGGTAGTACACTGGGTTGCCGTGGGCTACACATGTACACGTTAAAGCAGTAGCCCAGGAGAACAATATTATATTATACATTGGATTTATCTATCCAATCCTGGAGTCAAATTTCACACCAGAGAAATAAAATACAAATATATATTGAAATAGAACACAAACAAATACATAGCGAAACAAAATACAAATATACATAGCACACCAAACAATTCAAGTACATTGTACATAGTGAAACTGACATGTATTTACAAATGTAACCAAGATATTTTGTTTCGGTTTCATGGCTGATGGGTCAATGTGATTGGAAAATCTTCACGTTTTTGTTTTATACCACACACATTTTTTAGCTAAAACAATAGAAGAGAAAAAAGGAGATACTACATGTACCAACCCCATCTTTTTCACCATGGAATCTTAAACAAAAATATTTCTTTGGTCTAAAACAATACAAAGAAAATGCAAAGCTACAATAAACCTTCAACTTACTGACCCTGTATGGTTGTCCTGTAAGAATGGATTAATCTCTGTGTCCAAGACGGACCAGCAGTAGATGTACTTTTCAAAATGCTAGGACTTGCGGCGTAATTTTCAAACTCGTAATTACGGTAGTAACTGTCTGTGTGCGAACGTGAGAGATAGTCCGAAGAGTTACTCGGTGAATCAGTGTTATCTGTGCTCTCCGTGTTAGTGCCAACATCGCTGTAACGCTTGTGTTTGACGTCTGCGTCTGCTACGTCAAGTACATGTACAGACGACGTAGCTAGGTGGCTGTCTATCTGTGGGTCGGAACTACCAAACATTGTTGATATGTCAGTGTATGTTATCCTGGTCCACAGCCCATTTATCCATCCTGAAGATTAGTAGAAACAAAAAAGAACAAAACAACAATAAACACAAACACGAACCAAACGTAAACTTCGTGGCAGGCAAGAAAGACGGTTAATATCCACTCAATGCAAAACGTGACAACAATGACACAACAATAACAAAAAGTCAAAAGGAAGATAAATTATATCAGTCATTAAAGTTTAAGGAATTTAAGGGAATTGTAAGCGATTTGATTTAAAATGCAAGGGCCTTAAATTCAGTTGTTTGTCCCTATACAATGTATATTACATAATAATATCTAATTTATACTTATGGATTTTATATAAAATTATATTATTGCTGAATTTTGAAAATGTAAGTGCCTTAAACGATCCTGGGAAAAGGACTGTGCAGAGAAGTCTTAAGAATATTTGGGGCCCCCGAGCAAAGCAATGTACTAACCATAATTTTTATTTTTCAAATTGAATTTCGGGGTCCTTAAAATGATGAGGCCCCCTGGCAACTGCCCAGTTTGCTCATGCGATATGACATCACTGGGCCTGCCGTATTGTATTGCGACCCACTTATCTGAATATGTATTGATCATATCATAACTCCCTGTATCATTACAACCTTAACGTTAGTACAGACACATCTGGAATAAACACAATAGATTTACAAGAGTTACGACGCACTTACCAAACACATTTTCAACTGAAGAACTTTTCTCTGATTGCCGGTTTTCATTGAGAATCATCTTTTCAGACTGTTCAAAAGAACCCTTTTCAATAACATCTTCATCCTCAAACTGCTTCTGAAGGGTCCGTCTCACTGACTTAACACTAGACTTAACACTGCTAGTGTCACTAGTACTAACACTAGAAAAACTAGATCCTAAATTACTCTGAGAAACTGTAGACCCTTGGTTTTGATTAACGTCATGCATTTGTCTCTTGTTTCGATCTTCAGTAGAAATACCACGCAAATGTTTTGAGGAACGCAACACCATTCCATCTGTGCTGTAAGCAACTGCAGAAAATAAGAGAAAAAGTGTTTTTAAAACACTATTGACATACATGTGGACTATCCAATCAAGCTGAAATGTATTTATCAAGTCTAATATTTGCAATTTTTTTAGTGTAAACCCTGTACTGAAAACAAAAAAATATTGAATATTATCATAATTCTGTCTAATTAGGATGAATATTTACAGAAATTAAATGGTCTCAGAGGAAACCCGCTGTCGCCGCTTCATGGGCTGCTCTTACCGAAAAACAGCAAGGAGTCTTATATGTGCACTATTCCCTAGACAGGATAGCACAAACCACAGAATTTATACCACTGGCTGGAACGGAAAATAGCCCATAAAATGTTTTGCGCTGTGCAGTATCGATCCCTCGACCCATCCCACCACAGGCAGACACTTTACCTCTAGACTACGTCCCGCTTCTGTTGGCAAGTGAATATATACATACATAATTACATGTATTTGGTCATGATAATAAATTTATCCCTTAAACAGAGAAACTTTCGAGTTCAGTATTCTTTAAAAGTGTAGTGGAAATCATATTTAAATAACATAGATCAGGTTTGAATGATAAAAAGTGTTACCTTGATAACCTGAAAGTCTATTGTCCATCGTTGAATCAACGAGATCCACTTCCGACTGCTCGTCATGTGACTGGAACAACACCTCCGACTGTTGAACAGGTGACGGAGTGTGCACTTCAGACATTACCGTATGTGACTCGGTTATCACCTCGCTCGACCTAACCACACTCCCACGTAATCTTCGGCGCGACATATTTGGACTCACCACGTCTTTATCTGGTGTAGATCTACAATAGCTTCCGCTACAAGAAAAAACAAGAAATTGTCGTCGGTCGTAACAGTGGAAATCTGCTACCGCCATATAGGCTACTTTTCTTAGAATAACAGCAAGGGATCTTTTATGTGCACCTTCCCACAGACAGGATAACACACACACACACCACAGCCTTTGATAGACCGGTCATGGATCACTGGTTGGAATTCGAAATAATCCAATGGGTCCCCTGAGGAGGATCGATCCTTCGACCAATCAAACCGCAAGGGGATGATTTACCGCCGAGCTATGACCCACTCCACCATACTCATATGATGCACAAAACATAATTTTATGTAACATAATGACTTTTTTTGTTCATGTTTATATAATAACAGGGGTTTTAGAATGCGGTGACCCGATGCCCACGGCCAGTGATTTTTACACTCGGGCCACTAAATAATTACTTTGGCCGTGCCTGATGGCCAGTACAGAAATTGATTTATTTACATTTGTTTTTGGTTTTTTTAATATTTGTATTGGTATTTAAAAGTTGGGCAAGTGAATGTTCAGCCATGGCCAGTGAATTTTCAAACCCATAGGCCCCATGGCAAGTGAAATTAAAACAAATTCTAGAACCCCTGTATAATAGATGTATGCAGTTATGTTTTCTCGTCTGTTCATAACCCACTCCACAATGATCATGTGGGCGCACTTTTCCCTCCAAAATGGAGAGGAATTCTCTTTAATGTCTACATGTGGAGATAATCATTGCAAATGCCACCCCACTGCTTACCTGAATGCATATGTATAGTCAGTCTTTGGCCTTCTGCAAAAGACAAAAAAACATGTATTTAATGCATTACAGCTGTATATCATGATATATATGCCTGATACATACATGTATGCTTGAATCCATTTGCATAAAAAACTACATAAAATGTAAAAATATGCTGTTTGGTAAAAGAAATGTACTGAAATTTGTCAGGAGACAATTAAAAACAATTTTTAATTTTAAGCCAGGGTTTAATCTACCATACAATTTGGGGCCGATTATAGACCCAATTGCTCTAGTGTCAATCCCCAATTTGAACCAAAATATTTCCAATTTTCATCCAGATTAAACCCTGTAAGCGTATATCATGACTGTCAACACAATGGTTAAGATTACACTGTTTTATAAGCTAGAACTGACACTTTCATCTGCTTTACCTGGCGCTCAAATTTGTCTGACAACCCTGCAATTGAAGGTGAAACAGCTAACTTACAAGTCAAAGTCTTCGTATTTCAAGTATTCATCTATGTTGAAGGAAGTGCTCAACCTACGACTCTGATTAAAACTTTCTTCTGTGGTGGTCGTTAATGATACACTCCGATCTTTCCTGAAATAGCAATGTCATTACATGTATGAACCGGGTTGGAAAAACAGTTTTTTAAATGATAATAACAATAATAAATATTGGTAGCCCAGCACACATCAAGATTCTGGTAGCAATTTACCATATTTAGGTAGCCCCAACATTGAAACAAAGAATAATTTAAGATTATCAAATATCCACACTTTACATTGAATGAATGAATGATTAACAACGCCGCAGCACGAAGAAAGACATCGGCTATTGTGTGTCAGCATACATGTATGGTAGAGAACACTTTTATAAAGTATAAAGTTAGTAAAAAAACATACTATGTGGGTGAAAGAGTATCAGAAATACTTGTTTATATACAAAGCTTTATTGATATATTTATTTGGTAGTCAACTGGGCTCTCTTAAAGCAGTATACAGTTTCATCATCTTATCATAGCGATTTGCCTTGTACGTATACACTAGTCTACCTTATAATTATACCTTACTATAAATTACTACATATTATATTGCTAAATATTGATTGGGCACCAGCTGCATGGTCCACCTTAGACTCTAAATCATGCACGGTTTGCATATAAACACACGTATGAAGTTTATTTCTGTTGCCAGTCCTTTACTTGGCCAACCATTTTTAGTGGTCAACACTGTGTTTCTAGTCTATACAAATTACAATGGCTGTAAGACGTTATACTTTGTAATTTTATTTACTGTACTTATTCTTTAATGTGTACATTGTTACATTGTATTATATGTAATTTGTCTGGTGGAGAGGTATTTATATAGGCATGCCGCATGTCGCCTGTTTACCGATCTACTCATTTATTGAATAAATATTGATGATACTGACAGAAATAGTCAAAATATTGTTGGTTTCCACAGGAACTTGATGGGAGTAAAACAGATTGTTGATATGAATGTCTAGGAATTTTAATACATGTGAAAGGTTGGCTTATTTTGCAAAATTATCCATCCTTATTAATTAGTCAAATGGAAGGTCAGAAAGAGATGTAAATGTTCCCCTGATGGAATGAAGTGCATTGGGGTTCGGGCGGGACATTTTGATCTCTTGCCAACTGTTGCACTTGAGGGCGAACTGACTGGGGACAAACTGGCTGATGGACAAAACGTTGTGAATACTATTTTTATTATTTCCAAATCTATTTTCTTTTTCTTCCCAAGTTAAAGATATATCTATAAAAAAAAACTTGAGCTTAAATTTAAACTAATAAAATTATATAGAGTCTAAATTTTGAGCTTGTTTACAATACTTGTTTACAACTTGAACTCACATTTGTGATTTCTGTACAGAACGAGAAGTCGACTTGGTCGATAACGCAGAGGACGACGACATGTTTCGTCTGTAGAGTGTCAAGTGTAAACAAAGCAGCTGCCCGAATAGCCATTCATCAGTTGTGTTTATCAATTGTGATCACCTGTGATCATAGGTCATGATTACAAAAAACAATGCAAACTGCAAGTCGTAAGTTTTACGACCGCAAATGCAACATGGAGATCGGTAAAACCTAAAGCGTCACATTTAGTATCTATTTTTGGAAACTGGGACACACCTATCCGCTTGGCTGCTTCTATTCGGAATAATTCGGAACATGATACGATGTTCGGATATTTTCGGAAGAATAGTAATAAACGAGTGCCCAGTGATTCAGGCGCGGATCCAGAAGTTTTAATAGGTAGGGGTTGACATTATTTTTTAAAATACGTTGTCTAAAATATCAAGAGATGAGGGTAGGTATTATTAGGATCCAGTCCACACCTTAAAAATTCGAACCTTTTAATGTGTTACCATTGGTAGGCATGCATGCAGGCTTATAAACGTGTAGGCCTAGACCGTATATTTCTGTATCTGTAGGCCTAAAGCTATTTTTCATTCTTTTTGTTTATTTGGATATTTAATTTTTATTCTATGAAAATCCAAATAAAAACAAATGAATATGAATATGAAAAAAATTGTTTTACAGAGACAGAAAATTAATATATATTCTGTCTATAGGCCTAGTAGGCCTAGATATATTTATAATGGGCATACTCACATGCATGTAGCTATTTTCCAACGACGTTTACTTTCTATAATATTTATCTACGGATTGATGTCCTTTTGGAGGGGAGCAAATATCATTCTGACAGAAAAAGCACACAGTGCAACATGCAACAAGTTAACAGCTGGAGTTCTAGCAGACGTCAATAATTTTAATAGACTATAATTATAACAATATATATGCATATATATACCCTAGCTACATCTATGCTAGTTTATAAAATTGTAAGTGACTCGAACTACGTGAACTAATAGTAAAATTTCCATAATTTGTTTGAAAATTGTCTAACTTTAATTAGTCAGATAAACAACAGATTAATTATGGCCTATTGAAAATCGACTATAATTATGAATATTATGAATGATATGACCTGACCTGCTCATGGGGATTTTGTACCCCATGTTCTCTGAATCAACCACTGATACTTTATATATTAAATATTTATAATTTTGTTAAAAAATGGCGATGTGCATAGGCCTAATTGATGTATAATTGTAAGTAAAGACAGAGTAGTGCATGGCTATACCAAATCAAACGACGGGGCTCATTCATATCATACAAAGATTCCTAACGAAGAATGCATAAAATTAATTATACCTCCACATGGCCTACATAACTCTATCCTTTAGGTACATTAATGCTTGGTTGCATTTGTCTAGTTTATAGGCATTTTCTAAACAATTCTTGTCAGATGTGTTACTGTATGACTGTGTATCACAAGATCAAAATCAGAAGTGTTATGTAGTCGGCGAACGCAAAGAAGAAGACTGTACAACGTTAGATCTGAACAGTCCGATATATTTTCCTTATTTTTCGAGAAAAATATAACTTCGCCATGATCGGACTATAAGATCGAATTGTTTGTTCATCAATCTAGAAGCCTGTCAAAGGGCGTTGATTTTTAATTATCCAGTCAAATATTCTACACTATGCCCTTCGTTTCCTTTAACAAGTTGAATGGAAATGTAACAAATTGAACGGAAATGTAACACATTGAATAGAAATGTAAAGAAAACCACCTACCTATTTAAATCTTTGGAACCCGTATTTGTTGAATATCTTGTGACTGTAACAGTATGTTCACAGTCACTGACTTCTATTAGGCCTACATGTAGACCAACGTTATAAATACGAAATCCATTCTGTATCGTTCTAATAAAATTATGGCTTCTGTGCTGTTTCTCATATTATCAGGACATGTGGTTTGTATTTACAAAAAAGATTGTGCCACAAGTTCAGTTTCAAATCCAGTCGAGGACAGCTGACACCATTCTTCGCTTCGCCAAGCGTAACGAAAACCTCTAGAGCTATAATGACTGGAGCAGAGACATAATAAACTACAACGCTCAAACTCAATAACGGGGTGCAAATGGTGTCGCCACATAATTTCTCAAATGCTATGCATTTTTTTCCATTAAAATG
>JAULBR010093693.1:0-12007 GCA_032355825.1 Melanodrymia aurantiaca
TCCCTATACGTTTTCTAACAGGAACCCGATTCTTTGCCCGACTTCCGCGTTCCAAGTATTACGTCACACACTGTACCAATTCCAGAGTGGGCTAAAAATAGCAAACTTGCGGGTCCCTATTAATGCGCTTTTGATCATCCAAATGTTTGTAGGATGCCCCCGTGCGTGCGTAGTTAATGCTATTTGTAACATGTCTGCAGTTTGGTGAATTCCCACGTAGGTGGTATTTTTGTGTTGGCTGTGATTTAGTGAAGAAATATATTTACAATCACTGTAAACTATGCAAATTGACATTATAATTTCCCACATAGGTTGCCAGGATGGTTATTGTGATCGCCGTGGCATTCATCGTCTCATGGTCGCCCCAGTACCTCGTCAGCATCATCAGCCAGATCCAGTCCATCAACGGCGACACGTTCCTCCGCGAGGGCAACTTCCTCTTCATCATGCTCATGACTCACGTGTGCGGCTTCCTCAACAGCTGCATCAACCCGTTCGTCTACACCGTCATGAGCAAGAAGTTTCGACGAAGCTTCAAGCAAATTCTTAGTTCCATGTTTTGCTGTTGTTTTTCTCGTAACATATTTCGATACCGAGATAGTTTTAACAGAGACAGTCGGTCGTGTGCGTATACGACCACTTTACGACAGTCTCTTGATGACGTCAGAGACGTTACCATGAACGACGTGCCGTCTTCCGGCGGAAGTAGTAATGAGGGATCTAGCTCGAACCGGATCCACCGTTTACCCCACAGGATTACCGGTGAGATGACGCATATGTTACCGAAACAAAAGCAAAAGAATAGTAATTATGGACGGAGATATAACAAAACCTCTGCGAAATCAAACAAAAATTATCAAATAATGCTGAAATGCATAACAAAGAAAACCAATGATATTATCTCTCAAAGACTGAAGCGCGATGAAACCATGGAGATGCAAATAAAGTGCACGTTACCACATGTTGAGGACGATACTACTGTTTTAAACAATGGAAGCACGCACAAGGGTGAGTCGTCAGCACAAGTCGTGACGTGTCCAGAAGTCGTAAAGGACGTCTGTTCTGAAAGTGATGGGTCAGAAAAGAGTATAAGAATATCATCTGACCAGATTGCTGCCATCAGGAAAGAACACGAGGGTTCGCTCACTGATCTCGTCAATGACAGTGATACACGTTTTAAGGTCGTGTCCAATGGATACAACCAACACCCAAATTGCGTTCAACTCTAGACGAAACTACTCTGTGAGCATTCCGTCCGAGAAAGGCAATTGAGATATTAAATAGACGCTAATTTGTCATACAGTTCTCCATAAACGATGTGGTTTCAAGTTGATTTTAAGCGAAACTACTACCTGTGTGGTAATATTTTGATGACATTTGAGTGAAAGAGATTGGTCACGAAAATGTTTCTATTCTTGGAAAATGCGATACTATTGATTAAAAACCTATTTAGTATGTTATATACCAAAAGGAATTGGGCACACACTAAACTTACAAGGCTCTCTTAGGAACGGATCCGTGATTTGTTCATATGGGTGAACATTACAATCGAGCCACGCCAAATGCCTGCTGTGGGCGACTCAACCTACCACACATGCCTGATGCTTGCGACTAAAACACACACGCCAAATGCCTGCTGTGGGCGACTCAACCTACCACACATGTCTGATGCTTGCGACTAAAACACACACGCCAAATGCCTGCTGTGGGCGACTCCCTACGACATTTCCTGCTGTTTGCGACTCCCTACGACAATTCCTGCTGTTTGCGACTCAACCTACGACACATGCCTGATGCTTGCGACTAAAAACACACACGCCAAATGCCTGCTTTTCCCGATTCAAGCCAGTTCTTGACTCAAGCCAAATCGCCTGCTGTCTGCTTTTAGAACACACGCCGCCTATACTGTTCGCGACTTGAGCCACGCCGGGCTGTGAGGATTCCCCTTTACTTTGCGCACGGCTCTAATCCGGTGTCTTATTACCAGTTAATTATTGCAATTGGATGTTGCGTTTACTACTATTCTGTTAATGAGTGGCTTTAGTCTACAATACAGCGAGTAGGCAGAATAATACTATTATTGTCTGTTGCTCTCTTCCAAGACGGTGTCCTCCCACCTGTTAAAAGCGGTTTGTGGGTGTTACTCAGCTATATCATTATTGTATAATCTGGTACTATGAGACGCGTCTTTTCCATCACTGGGTTATTAATAAATTACAACTAGATTCGCGTATTTCTCGATGAAGAAACAGATTTTTTTAAATGTGTCGCGCGTGTACAAGATCAAATGGATTGGGTACTGATGTACAGAGTGTTGTAATATTTTTGTAATAGTCATGCTACATACATTAAGAAAGCGTGAAGCATATCAATGTGTATGCCAGCCTACACTATAGGTGGCGATTTTCTGTCTGTGATATAGATTGTCTTTATAGTGGAGTTTAAACAAACTATACTGGCCTTTAACATCAAGTACAGTAATATTCTGTACAGACTGTAATCATTTTGATTTGTCACGAGCATTTAGCCTTTATTTATTGAGTGACTACAATCTGTATGGCTATTAATTTGCACGGCATATAAACGTGACATTAACTTCCAACCGGGTTCACCCTAATCGTTTTATTGTTATACCTTACTTTGACATGTTCTACGCATTTGATCGTTTCGATGAAGACAGCGGACAAACAAAATGGCTGTGCTTACGACGAGTGCCATCGATGTAGCAGGATATGCTCAACTTTCGCGAACACCTGGTATCATCACTGTCTTGGCAGTGATTCGTGAGTACATGCTATCTATACTTTGTCACAATATCCCCTCGACTCTGCATTGTGCAGAGATACTCACTTGGCCATGTCAATGTTTTGTCGTTTAGATTTTCAAACTTGTTTATGTGTTTGTAAGTTATAACACGGAATAACCAAAATAAATCCGACAATTATTTATGATGTTATGTTACATTTTGCCATGTAGGGTCACATTTATAGTTAACAATATCCAATCAAATAAAATATTGTAAATATTGCAAAATTAAATGTTTTCTATTATGTCTGACCACTGAAGGTAATAAAGCCTAGTGTGTGTGCATTAAAATAGATCCGTTCAGTTGTGTCTATTATAGTTTATAAATGATAGCTGTTTTTTCATGCATGTAAACTAATTGTCGAGAATGTTCTTTTTGAACTGGCACCACAGGAAGGAAAGTTGTATGTGAAGGAGCCGAGATGTAGGGGTTTGCAATCTGGACTTGTACACCGTCAGTGAATTGCACGCTTCATGAGCTATTCGTGAACTATTAGTCCAGCAAAAAGGGCCATAAAAGAGGCTTAGTATTTGAGTAGGTGGTACCGGTGAAGTAACATTTGTCATCATGGCTCAACATTACCAGTGGGGTGTTGTGATCATGAAATCACTCGATGACAACGTCAAAAATGCTTGCAAAAAAAAAAAGGCTTCTGCCGTCTGTAAGCAAACATTTTTTGGATTTTTTCCTGACCTCTTCGGTGGCAATCACTCAGTAGGCCTATACTTAGAAATCGTTTATTACATAGGCCTACTTACATCCTAATTGCATTACTTTATACCATTGCAATAACATGGGTGGCATAACAAAAAAAATTGAGAGCCCAGTAACGTTTAAACAAATGACAGTCAATTAACAAACAATTAACGAAGTGTTTAAAGGTATAAGTTGTTCAAATACTAATTATGCGTAATGAATTTATATATTCTTAATTAATTTCAATTATTAGTATATATTTTCAAATGAATTTTGTTTTCCTATTTATATGCATCAGCATTGTCATGAGACGGTTTCTCCACTAACACTTGACGAGGAAAGCTTTTTGTGCCAGTTTGGTGTGAGGAATGTGTAAACATTTCAACAATACCTGGCGTCAATTCACGTCCGGACAACATACTAAGATTTGAATGGAGACCTGCAAGCAACACTTCAGCTATGCAAGATGGCGATGTTGTATGTTTTATTGGCCCGACAAGTAACAAATGGAGCCGGAAGTTTGAGTTGTACGTTTGAATCAATATTCCGTAACACCAGTCAAATTCAGAGATTTAGCTACAATGATTTCCTGGCCATGTACTTTATAAATGGGAATGCTGTTGACTAACAATCCTCGCACGTTGAGTTCCAGCCGTCGATAGGTTTGACAGTAATACAGTGAACAGATGGTGAGTGGGGGAGGCGGCGGGCGGCTAAAACATGTCAGTGTCATTCTTCACTAACAAGACTCGGCGATATTATAACTGGCCCTTTCGTCTACACAACTATGCTATGCGTACAACGCAGCGTCATATCAACAATACGCTATTAGTGAAGATCATCTTGAGAAGATGGAAATGTAAGTTGTTGATAGATACCAGATCATCAAAAGCTGACAGAACATTTCTTTTATTTAGCTTCTTTGAGTATTCGGATCTGCCATCAGTGTTGATCGCTGAAGAAAACTAAAACGGGCAAGAACAACATTGTACATACTATACCAAGCACACACGCTTGGTCATCCGTGGTTTACAAACAAGAATGCGACACCGTTCCGAAATAACGTAGCATTCAGCAGATAAATACTAGTAGTGTAACTGAATTGAATCCATTTTGAAATGAAATAAATATTTCATTTAAAGTGATTCAGTGTACTTTACAGCAACTGCTTTGAATGAGCGTTGATGAATATTTGTTTCAAATAGAACAATTTGACGTGTGGGTACATGTACCATGTTGTAGTAAACCTGGTTTCTCCCGCCCACAAACTACTTTCTGTATTCACCCCCGCACCCACACACTGGTCACGATCAGCATTCGGACTTTAATACTATAGAATTTCTATACTTTATAAATCAATATGGTACATCTGTTAGATTTGCATTCAGATCCTGATCTGGTAATAATTTTGTCCAGACATATTAATTCTCAAGTACGTGTTGCACTCAGCTGAGATGTACGATACAAGCACTGTGCATGACGGACACCGGATATTGGTACTAAAGCGAGAGAATGTCTTCAGGCACGGGCAATCACGGGAAGAATGTCTTCTAAAAATCACATCCATCTAACGTTGTAATTAATAACTGAGCAATTGGCGACTTGTTCTTAAGGCTTTCTGAAATTCTTACAGTTATTGCCCGTGTTCCACGTATCTCGCTTGCGTAGTACCAATATCCGGTGAAAGCGACACGCAGTTAAAAGGATGACTTCAACATTCTAATAGCCAATTTCCCCTTTAAGTTGAGTAACATTCCATCTGCTTTAGGTCTCTACGTATTATAAGTTCTGGGATGCTTTAGCCTTTAGGATATATTCATTATATGCCAATTTTAAGCAACTCTTTGTCTTGGCTCAGAAGTTGTTTCATGAGTGTAACATTTTGAGTTTGCAAACAGTTTACTGGTCAACATTCAGAGGTTAGTTTACGCTTTGACGCGCCATTGACACTATACTTTGACTTTTTTCATACATTTTATCGTCTTTAGCGGGCAAAACAAAATGACTGAGTCTACGACGGGTGCCACCTATCACCGACAGTGCAGGGAATGCTCAACTTTGGCGACTACCTGATATCATCACTGTTTTCACCGTGATTCATGAGGACATGCCATATCGACTATGTCGTAAAATCCACACGCCGCTGCCTTGGAATGAGATTCGCTTTTGGCTATGTTAAAGGGTGTTGATCAAAGTTCACACAAGCTGATTTTGCATTTTTTATGAACAACTCAATTAATTGATAAACATTTTTTTTAATGTATTCATATAGTTATATTTAAAATAAAAAATAAACCGCGATTATAAAAGAACAATGTAAGACGGCACTTCCCCAGAAATGGTTAAACATAAATATATAGAATAAGTAATGGTTGTTCTCAATATGAAAATGTGTCCATTAATTGAGCTCCTATTGGAATAATGTGACACGTGCATGCGTGCGTGCGTGCATCCATACACACACACACACACGCGCGCGCGCGCGCGCACACACACACACACACACACGCATGCACGCACACACGCAACCCCACACACACCGATGCACGCACGTATTTTAGTGATATTGATGTTCTTCCTTCAAACAAAAACCTGATCCGGCATCAGAAAGGACTCGCAGATGATCGTTTAAAGGCGCACTCTCGAGTTTTAAGACGGTGGTCATCCTACGTGAATATCTAATTCTATGTAATAGATCATGTATATTTCTTAAAGTGAACATTTACATTATAGTTTATTTTGTTACTTACAACATCAATATAATTATGTATATCGGATCCAATGCGTGTGTAGTAGTCCTTGGATTTTTGCCTAACACAATTTAGTACGATGTAATATTTTTTAGCCAAAACTACGTTAATAAGGTACTGTGTAACAATTTGAATGACCAGAAAACACATATTTTGATTATGTATGCAGTCATTTTAATAATACAAAATGCTCTATTAACCAGAAACGTGTTACAAACTGCATTAGAAGCCAACATACGATGGCTTCATCTTCAAATCCAGGAGTGTTCTTCTAAAATGCAGCCACATTCGCCATTATCGGCGAAAATAATCCAGAAAAAAAAACGAAAACCGAAACATGTGAATGGAAGCCGTAAGAATATTTTGATAAGAATAATATGGTTAGCTAAAGGCAATATCTAAGAGATAAAGTAAGACTGAACCTGGGGCTGAATACGAACGACTTCTGTGATCAGACTAATTGTGGTTTTGTCTTTATAAAGCGATTATCTTCTTCGCCATACTTAAGCATGATATCTATCACTGTTAATGGTTAGGCTGTTTAAATACAGTTCGGACTCGACTTAGAAGTTCTGCCTGTATAACAGAGGGTAGAATAAGAAGCCACACAAGGGTAATCAGTGCATAAGATACTTTTAAAACGAGATTACTCGAGGAAACCCATGTGCACTTCAGTAATCAAAGATAACGTTTGTTGTTAACGATACCACCGGACGACAAGAGTCTATAGATGAGTTAATAATCGCATAATTGGATGTCAAATGCAAGTTCATTTTAGAAGCAGCTTACTGCCGTAATACCTGCTATTTTTTCCATTTGCAGCAAGTACTTTACAAGTACTTCCCACAGATAGGATAGCTAATACCACAAAATTTCGTGTATCAGTCGTGACTCACAGTCAAATGAATATGATTGATCCTTCAAGACAAGGCAAGACAAACATTTATTTGCGCTCTGGCCGTTGCATAACGGCATAGGAGGAATATTATATACATAAACAATTTATAATATACACGTGACAAGATGGGTGATAGTTTGTGTGGCCTAATACTGAGCTAGATGATGCTCCACTGTATAATATAAACATGACAAAGCTTGTTTACAGCTGCTGGCTAGTTTAAAATGGACGTCACCCGTCGTCGATGATATGATCATCCTTAGCGAATAGCTGGTGTCATCACTGGGTAAACAGAAGCTTTGGTGTGAGTTGCGTGTGTAAGTGTGTAAGTGGGCGCCTGGCATTACACATCTCACGTGTAAAAATAGTGTAACAATTAGATAATGTTCCTGTATATTGTATTGTATTGCTAAAGTCGCTGACACTGCAGCAGATAATGATATTTATAACATATTTCTGGCGAATGGGCACATTTTATTAATAACATTAAATCAACATTTACTGACATCTTATTGCTTATAATACCCAATGTGTTTCTGGTTTTCTAAATTGTTATAATAGCTTAATACGTCTCGTGACAAATTATTGTAGACAAAAAGTAAGGAGCATAGTAAGCTACTGGAAACGCATTGACTATTGATATTGCATGCAATAAGATATTCTTCATGATCCAGAAGTAAGTTACAAATAGCATTAAGTACGGCGACGTACGTCTTAACACTCGAACCAGTGATTTAAATCACTCCACTAGAGCACAACGATTAACAATCATTGCCAAATAATTAAATTTCTGTTATTTATCATTACAGTTTAAAGGCATCTCACTGGTGTAGCCGTAGAAACACGAGTTTGTTCAATTCCCGGGGAATGTTGAAGCGAACGTGGTCAGGTGTTCAAGACAATAAAAAAAGAGAATTCTAAATTAAATAAGGAACCTGTTCGCGTTATTAATATTGATTTATGTCATAAATTTAATTATAAGGATTGTCTCTTATTGCTTTTAGATTTATCAACGATTGAACACAGATAAACGTGGGCAAACATTTGCGTCACGACATCGCCAATTTACATATTTTACGCATGTTTAGATACAATAATTCTTAAATAAATGTCACACACGTGGTTATTATAAATGTCCACAAATGATCTCATAAAAAACCGCTGTCGTCAAGTAGGCTACTCATACTACTCATACTGAGTAGCGGAAAATGATATTTTATTTACATTTTCCAACACACCACAGCCTCTAATGTAGCATGACATAATCGAGAATAGGAGAATAAGACTAAAATAGAAATAGGCCTACATGTCAAGTAATCTTGTCAGTTTTAACAACAAACGCACTAAGGGTGATGCACATAAAAATCCGCCACATTGGAATCTGCAAATAATGAATTCCCAATTAACTGATACCTTTAATGTCAGAACAGTTCAAGCCTTGATATGACACATATTAAAACATTTAGTATTCAATGATTAAATTCCAAATGGGATTGGTTTGCTCACGGGGACACCCGGAAAAACAGGGACGCAGTACTTATCCAATCCAATTATAGCACGTCACAGGAAGTTGAATCCACCAACGAAATTTGAGTGGAAAATATTCGCCGCTGGTAGGTTTTGATGAATGTTATTTTGCTCATTTTGTCGTTTAAGTTATGTATGCCTTGGCAAGTGTGTATTAGATCAGTTACAAAAGCAGATAGAAATGAATTTGACAGTGAATTCATACAGGTGACCGCCGTGAACCATCAACCATAATGTATCAGCATTCTGTGTTACCTAGACACACTATCTATTTCGCCTCAAAGATACAAACAACTGATATTTGAAGGTTAATAAATGTTTTAAAGGCACAATGCCTGGTTTTAAGACGAATGCCACCGGGCCTGCGCAGTTAATTCTATTGGAACATATATAATTAACATTTACTTACATTTTATTGCTTACAATATCAATATATCTACATCCAATGTTTCTCTGGTCATCTAAATGGTATATGTGTACTTTTGCCTATAATTATTTGTCTCGTGCTAAATTATTGCAGACAAAAGTTTAAATACCATGTTAAGCTACTACAAACGCATTGGATATCGTAAGCAATACGATTAAAGTAAACGTTAATTTTAATAATAAAAAATGCTCCATTGGTCAAAAGTTAGGCCTACAAATAGCATTAGTTACGATAACAAGGTGGAATTCGTCTTAAGCTAGGTATTATGAATTTAACCAAGGTATTTCTCACGCACGCACAAACACGCACGCACGCACACCCATATATATATATCCCTCTTATATTCCTTGGTAAATCTGATTAACGATTACGAAAGTGTTGCCGTCACGACAATTGTTTTTAAAGTTAATGTAATATAACATTGGATCGCGAAAACCAAAACACAACCTATACCACCTAATGAGTGTTGTAAAAAGAAAAGAAAAAGAAGGCAATGATGCGTCTTGCAATAAGTAATCGATAACATAGAACATTTTTTCTCTACAGCTGTTAGCGTGTTTAAACGTACTGTGTGACACGGACCGACCTGGAGATAAAGTATAGCTTCCATGACAACTGATACTGAGAATGGCACTTTAACTACCTCCAACAGTAATGACTAATGGGATGTCGTAAGGTCTCATCCCACAGGACTATCATTTTCTGCTTCAACTATTTTTTTCCAATTTGTACGCCAAAGAAAAGATATACATGTACATGTAATTACTAATACTATTAAGAAGGAACGAAAAGAAGATTAACACTATTTGTACATTTGAAACTGATATTTTTAACTTTTTTGATTAAATAAAAACACATAATATGGTAAATTGACAGGATTCGAGCCTACTGCACCGATTCGCTTGGCATTTGACTATCCATGCCATTAACCGGTCAGCCAACCTTGTCATCCATCAAAATGACTGGCCAATCAAGCGGAGTTTAATAAGAATGATACTGTTTGCACTATTGCTAGTAGTGGTTCAGAAGTTGTTTCATCAGGGTGATACCTACCACGGACTGGTGGAAACTTTCTAAACGTTCTATATAGACATTCAGAGGTTACCAGTAGTTCACGATATGACGTATCATCGACACTATTGATATCCGATCGGCTCCACCGGTGGAGCAGGATACGCTCAACTTTCACGAAGACGCCCCATCATCACTGCTTTGGTTGCGACTCGTGTGTATAATATACATATATTATGGTATCTCAACTTTGCCTTAATACAGTATATCTTCGACTCTGACTTGTGCAGATATACGTATTTGGCCATGTCAATGTTTTGTCGTTTAGATTTAATTAGTTGCATAAACAAAATAAAAATAAAATAGAAATTGGAATGCACATTCGTGACCAAAGCAAACCAGACATAAAACGGCAACAAAATGATAAGACTTCTGTTTTACTTGGCGCAGTCTTTTCCCTATCCACCATGGATCAACGCATTTTCCGATTTGCGTCAACATCCAACGAGTAGGCCTACTGGTAATTATCACGATGCATTGCACACTGAATTAAAAGACAAGAAATTATCTAAAATGAGTAATAATATCCTTGATGAGAACCCATCGAAATGATACAATATACGAATAATTTAGTTAAAGGTAGACTCCCGAGTTTGAAGATGGATACCATTGTACGTGCGCATCTAATGCTATTTGTAAGGTGTTTCTCGCCAATAGAGCATTTATTATTATTCAAAACTGACTTCATGGTTTTATTTTTTCTAGTATGCATGTAGATAATATAGGTTAACGTCAACGAGTCAGCATTCAAATGTTCGTCTTAATCGATAATAGTGTAATTATTTCCAAATGTACAAACAGTTTTATCGCATCATCCAATGCTGGTTCGTCATTGTAAACTGGCCCACCGAGAAGAGAGCACCTTTTAAGTCATAGTTGTTTACGAATGTTCACATTTCTCAAAACTTGGCAAATAAAATGATAAATCCATTTTGAATGTTTAACCAGAATAAATATAAATTCAATACATTTGACGTTATTTTTGGATCATATTTAAACGCGTTATCAAATTAAGCCATTCTGTAGTTATAAGTACTTACATAAAAACAATAAAAAGAATATAAGTTTTCATAAGCTTGTATCCTGTGGTGTGTTTAAGTGGCGTTTGGGAGCGAGACCTCAACGTTTCCCTACAGTGGCATGGTCTGGAATCGGAAGGTTGCCACGAGTTGGGGATTATGAGGATAATCATGTTGTGCCAATAAAGTAATCTCGAACGAACGCTAACCCTGACCAGTAATCTATTACAGAACACCATTTTTTAGCTGTAAAGGATATCGCCTAAAGTAAAGTTTGTTTTATTTAACGACGCCACTAGTTAGTTAGTTAGTTAGTTAGTTAGTTAGTTCGTTAGTTAGTTAGTTAGTTAGTTAGTTAGTTAGTTAGTCAGGTTAGTTAGTTAGTTAGTTACATAGTTAGTTAGTTAGTTAGTTAGTTAGTTAGTTAGTTAGTTAGTTAGTTAGTTACATAGTTAGTTAGTTAGTTAGTTACATAGTTAGTTAGTTAGTTAGTTAGTTAGTTACATAGTTAGTTAGTTAGTTAGTTAGTTAGTTAGTTAGTTACATAGTTAGTTAGTTAGTTAGTTAGTTACATAGTTAGTTACATAGTTAGTTAGTTAGTTAGTTAGTTACATAGTTAGTTAGTTAGTCAGGTTAGTTACATAGTTAGTTAGTTTAGTTAGTTACATAGTTAGTTAGTTAGTTAGTTAGTCAGGTTAGTTAGTTAGTTAGTTAGTTAGATAGTTAGTTAGTTACATAGTTAGTTAGTTAGTTAGTTACATAGTTAGTTAGTTAGTCAGGTTAGTTACATAGTTAGTTAGTTTAGTTAGTTAC